>MU834562.1:0-46028 GCA_029204225.1 Diphasiastrum complanatum | reverse complement strand
AAAAGGAATAGGTCCTTCATCTTCCTAACAAAAGAAGTGAGGTCTTTGCCATCCCACTGCAAGTTTGTCAACTGATCTTCAAACATCATTATCTGACTGCATGATTTCATCTGAAATCTTGTGAGTAGTGTATCCCACATCTCTTTTGCTTTAGAGAGTGTAGCCAGGTCAAGAGTCAGGTTGTCCTCGATGGATGATGATAGCAAGGCTATTGCCTTGTCATTTTTCTCCCTCCATTCATGTAGCTTCTATGAAAGATTCAACTAGTTTCATCACATTTTGCAATATTTTCATATTTGGCATATTGAGGCCGGAACTTGTTTTAGACTTAGAGGTTGACTTTTCAAAGTTCATTAGTCTAAATTTCATTTGAATAAACACTTTTTGAAAGTGTGGGAAAGATAGAATGCGAGTTTGAGTAGATTCAATTTGAATAAGTTGAGTACATTGAATCTAGACCCAAAATTGGTAGGGTTAGCATTTTGGTGGGAAAGCCAAGTGACCAAATAGGGTTTGGACTTGTTATAAAAGGATGTAACTCGTGGAGAGAGTCATCTTCTCTCTTCTCTATCTCATTTCATGCTTATACATGGTTCTCTTGGGTTCTACTATCCATTGGTGCACTATCTTGGTGATTGCTTGCAATTCTATATGTAGAATGATCTATATTTGTTATTTTTGGATCCACACGTGTGAAATACAGTAGCTTGCTGGTTTTGTACAGACAGCAACAGTACATAATTATTTCATTCAAGTTTGATCAAGTTCTATTAGTGTTTGCATCTCAAATTGTGTGTACATGCTGATTTTTCTACATTGGTGAAATTGGTAGTGTATTTCTCTTTCTAACCAAAGATCATTCAAGTAGATTGGATCTTAAGGATCAAATCTTTCACATGGGATCAGAGCTTGTGTTTCAGGTTATGAAGGAGGAAATCAGATCTATCAATGATTTGGTGAAGATATCAAGTCTAGAGCATGCTAGAGAGGATTCTACACCAAAATCGGATTTTTTGCTTTTGTAGATTGGATATTTTGTAGATCAAAACACCAAATAGGTCAATATAGTTGTTCAATTCTGTTTTTTGAATTTACATGCTGGATTTGGCCGATTTTTGGATCATTGGTTCAGCCTAAGTGGTGGCTTATAGATTGCATATCAAATTTTCAGCATTTGCATGTAGATTTGGAATAGTCAATTTTTTGTGATTTTGTCAAAACCCTAATTTTGATTGGATCTCTAGATAGTGTGTTTCAATCTTAGTGTGGCAAAAGTCATTAGATTGAGGATAGATCATAAGTTAATCAAGATTCCATGATTCTATGTGTTGATTTGCTTGAATAAGTGCTAGAAGAAAATTTGTGAGATAGTTTCAAATCTTGGTGATTTCTTTTGAAAGCATTTGTTGTTGTTCAGAGGAGTGCTTTGTGCATTGAAGCAGGTTGAAAGAGAAGATTAGGTCATTGCTACATGACAACCTCAATTGGAGTCATGTTGGAAGCCAATGATAGGCTTACCTCAAGTAGCTATTCATTATGGAAAGTGAGGATGGAGTCACTTCTTGAGATGAATGATGTTTTGGATATTGTTGTAGGTTTGGAGGAGAGACCAGAAACACAACAAGATCAATTGAGGTATGACAAGAGGGCCAAGAAGGCTCTACACATGATAAAGATGAATGTTACCAATGAACTTCTCAAGGAAGTTGGTAAGTGCACATCATCTTTGGAAGCTTGGAATTCATTGAAGAAGCTTTATGAATCCAAGTCTACTTCTAGAGTGTTGACTCTAATAAGGCAAATCTTTTCTTGTTTGCAAAAGAATGAAGAAAGTCCAAGTACTTTTGTTTTGAGAATGAAAGCATTGAATGATGAGTTAGCTTGCATAGATGAAAGCATTAAGGAAGGAGAGCTTATTCAAGTGATTCTTAATGGCTTGTTGGATGCTCATGCTAACATTGTTCAAAGTATTGCTATTCAAAAGACTTTGCCAAGTTTGATGGATCTTCAAGAGATCTTGATCAATGAGGAATATAGGCTTCAAGCAAGAGGTGGATCTACATCGACACTTCAAGAGGATGCTATGTTCACAAAGGGCAAATGCAAGGGCAAAACCAAAAGCAAGTGGTCTAAAGGGCAAGATCAAGTGGATGCTTCTTCAAGTGGCAAAAAGAAGGATAGATCAAAGCTCAAGTGCTTCTATTGTGGCATCAAAGGACACTTTGCAAGTGAGTGCTACAAGAAGAAGAGAGATCAAGGAGACAAGCAAGATAATCTTACTCTTGATGAGGATGGTTTGGATGTGCAAGATGCAAATAATGATGCTTTTGTGATGTCTTTATGTATGCTTTCTAATGATGGAGATCTAGATCCTTGGTGGATTGATAGTGGAGCAAGTTCACACATGACCTTTCACAAAGAATACTTCACTTCTTTGCTGGCATATGGAGATGACAAGAGGGTGATCTACACGGCCAATGATGGTGAGTGTGCAATCAAAGGGATTGGCACAATTCCTATTTCTCTCTCTACAAATAGGAATGATCATTTGGAGGATGTCTTGTTTATTCCATCTATTACCAAGAATTTGCTTAGTGTGAGTCAAATGCTAAGTAAGGGCCTCAAGGTGGAGTTTGATGGAGATGCCTGTTTGATCAAAATGAAGGATGTCTTGATTGGAAAAGGTAAAAGGCAAGGGAAGTTGTTCAAACTTGATGCTTGTGTTATTGCTAACCAAGTTGCATGTGTTGCAAGGGAGCAAATTTCTATTCAAGAGGTTTGGCACAAAAGGATGGGACACCTCAACTTCAAGTCATTGGAGGTAATGGCAAGGAAGAAGGTTGTGATTGGTCTTCCAAGTTCTTTAAGTAATGACAAGCATGTTTGTGAGTCTTGTGCTTTGTCTAAGTCACATAGACTACCTTATACTAGATCTATTTCTAGATCTACAAAGCCTTTTCAACTTGTACATTCGGACATTCATGGATTTACTACAATTATCAATAGTGGAGCTAAGATGTATGTAACATTCATTGATGATTTTAGTAGATTTTGTTGGATCTATCTACTAAAGAGCAAGGATGTAGTGTATGATGTCTTTGTCAAGTTCAAGAATGCAAGGGAGAATCAATTCTCCACAAAGATCAAGTGCTTGAGAGGTGACAATGGTGGTGAGTACATATCTAACAAGTTCAAGGCCTTTTGTGATGAGCATGGGATCAAGAGGGAGTATACAACATCAAGGACCCCACAACAACATGGAGTGGATGAAAGGAGAAATAGAACTTTATGTGAAAGTGCTAAAGCTATGAGGTTAAGTGCTAATCTTGACAAACCATTTTGGGATCAAGCTTTGTTGTGTGCCAATTTCTTGTGCAATAGGTGGCCGAGTGCTATTTTGGATGGAAGGACACCTTTTGAGATGCTATTCAAGAGGAGGCCGAGTGTCAACTTTCTAAGAACCTTTGGATGCACATGCTATGTCAACATTACTCTTGATGATAGGACCAAGGAGGATCCATCTTCAAGAAGGGGTATTTTTGTTGGATATAGTGAGGTGAGTAAAGCCTACAAGGTTCACATTCCTTCTACTAACAAAGTGATTGTTGGTAGAGATGTCATTTTTTATGAGGGAAATATTCCAAAGGTGTCTTCAAGCATGATTGATGGTAAAGTAGATGGATCTAACATTCTTGATGTTGATGAGAAGGATCCTACTTTGGATGGTGGTGATGATGGACCTTCATCAAGTCAAAAGCCAAGGAGAACATCAAGAGAAAGACAAGTACCTTCAAGGCTCACATATGATCAAAAGGGTAAGCAAGTAGTTTCTGGAAATTATGTTGCTTTCCTAACCTCTTTGGATGATCCTACAAGTGTAGATCAAGCAAGGAAAGAAGAGGAGTGGATCCAAGCAATGGATCTTGAGTATCGATCTCTTATGAAGAGTGAAACATCTTTTGGAAGATCTTCTTGTGTACATGGAGCTATGCAAGTGGATGGATGTTATCTTGCTGTAAAATCAAGTAATGGATCTGGAAAACAAATTCTGTTCAATGACTTTGATGGTCAAATTGAAAATCAAGAGGTTGATCTCAAAGCGCTTCAACTAGTCAAAAGGGAAGTTGGCAATTTGGAGCTAGTCAAGAACATCAAAGGAGAGGTAATTGGCAAAGGTGTTATGGATCTGTTTTTGCAGCATATTGAAGACTCAAGTAAGGTCAAAGGAGCAGCAAGGAAGTGTTGTTCAGGTTTACTTTACTTGTTCTATCTCATGTTTGAGCAATTTCATGTGGATGTGTGCAAATTGTCAAGATATGGTAAAACTAGCTACATTTGTGAGCATTGTTTTGATGTTGGATTTGTACTAGCATTCTTGGCTGATTTTGCTGATGGAAATAAAGCTATTGGAGGTTCATTATGTGACTCATCCATGGCTAAGTTCTCAAGTGTTGAGCTACTTGGTGCCAATACTTGGAGATTGTCAATTTTTGGTGAATTCATGGTCATTTTCTTGTGTCAAGTAGATCTTGAAGATGGACTAGTGCAAACTACTTGGTTTATGGAGTCATGTGGTGCTGGATTTGCATCATTAATGTACTCACCTACTCATGGATTTCCAAGGTTTGATGGTTTCTTGTGGCAAGATGAAGATGGAGGCTCATTCATGGAGTATCATGGTGGATACAAGGCAACAAAGGACAAAGGAGGAGGAGACATGCAAGCAAAAGTTGATCACTCACATTTATTGTTTTTTTGATGTATTTCTTTAGAGAGTTCAGAGTTGGAAGCATGGTGGAATCATTTCATTTACATTCTATTTGATTCTTCATGCTCTAGTCACATTTTTACATGTAAAATTGATGTAAGAAATAGTGAAGCATCCCAAGTGGACACTATTCTCTATATCAATTATGGTTGTTTCTATTTTGAGCATTACATGATCATTGAAAGGAGATCTATTCTTAGGAAGAAGATCATTCTTATGATGGATCAAAGTTCTATTGGCAAAAACTATGTTAGGAGCATTGGAAGCTAGGAAAGCGAGTTTTGAGGTACATCATTGGAACTCGAGATTTTGGCATATTGTATGAGGGATCATCACCTAATCTTTTTGGATTTTCAGATTTGGACTATGCTGGAGATATAATGGATAGGAAATCCATTAGTTTCTATTGTATTTTCATAGGTGATAAAGCTATATCATGGATGTCAAAGAAACAAGCCACTATCTCATTGTCATCTAGTGAGGCCGAGTACAAAGCTCTTACACATTGCACAAAGGAGATGGTATGGATCAAGAGGATGATCAAGGATCTTCACTTGCTGGATTTTTCAGAGAGCCCAATCATCTTTTGTGACAATCAATCAGCCCAAAGAATGGCATCCAATCCTATCTTTCATGCTAGGAGCAAGCATATTGAGATACAATATCATTTTGTGAGGGAGTGAGTCATTGCAAAGGAGGTGGAGCTTCAACATGTGTCTTCAAGGGAATGTGTAGCTGATATCTTCACCAAAGCATTGGGAAAAGACTTGTTCATGAAGCATAGGACTTCACTTGGAGTATTATCAAAGTCTATGCTAAAACTAGTTGAAGAGGGAGTGTGAAAGATTCAACTAGTTTCATCACATTTTGCAATATTTCCATATTTGGCTTATTGAGGCCAAAACTTGTTTTAGACTTAGAGGTTGACTTTTCAAAGTTCATTAGTCTAAATTTCATTTGAATAAACACTTTTTGAAAGTGTGGGAAAGATAGAATACAAGTTTGAGTAGATTCAATTTGAATAAGTTGGGTACATTGAATCTAGACCCAAAATTGGTAAGGTTAGCATTTTGGTGGGAAAGCCAAGTGGCCAAATAGGGTTTGGACCTGCTATAAAAGGATGTAACTCATGGAGAGAGTCATCTTCTCTCTTCTCTATCTCATTTCATGCTTATACATGGTTCTCTTGGGTTCTACTATCCATTGGTGCACTATCTTGGTGATTGCTTGCAATTCTACATGTAGAATGATCTATATTTGCTATTTTTGGATCCACACGTGTGAAATACAGTAGCTTGCTGGTTTTTACGGACAGCAACAGTACATAATCATTTCATTCAAGTTTGATCAAGTTCTATTAGTGTTTGCATCTCAAATTGTGTGTAGATGCTGATTTTTCTACATTGGTGAAATTGGTAGTGTATTTCTCTTTCTAACCAAAGATCATTCAAGTAGATTGGATCTTAAGGATCTGAAATCTTTCACAACTTCTTGCCTATTGTTGTAGGCATCTCCTCAGTGCCATCTACCCATGGGAATAATCCTTCTCCCTTTAGTATTAGCGAGGTCTTTACCTTCCATGCTAGGAAGTTAGATCCTGATGAATACAGAATATATAGATCTTGGATTGTATGATTGAAGCCATTGCTCCTGAATTTGTGTTCTCACTTGTTAATGGTTCTTTGTTTGAATGCTTAGCCTCCTAGATCTGATAGCTTTTCGCCTATGTCAGACTTTGACAAGGTAGGCTCTGATACCATTGATGGAAAGTGTGCACTCAGAAAATGCAAATTCCAACTAGAACTCTAGTGACAAACTGGTAAAAGTCTTGAACGATTTGCGAAATTTTTGTGAAACTCGAATTATTTCTATTCGAGAATAATTCGTGTAAGATCAATCAGGCTCTGTAACACAACAAGACGAAATGAGATGAAATCTAGACAAAAACGAAATGAGGCGAAGCGAAGCAAAACTTAAACGAGCTCTAACATTGATTCATGCTGGAAGCATAGAGATTGCGAAATGAAATGAAATGAAACGAAGCAAAACTAGACGAAAGAAAAGAATTTACGAAAAGATCAATCAGGCTCTATAATGAGACAAGACAAAACAAAACAAAACAAGACGAAACGAAGCAAAATGAAACGAAACTTAATTGAGCTCTGAAATTGATTCACGCTTATAGCCAAATGATCGCGAAGCGAAACGAAACGAAAGCATTCATAAACAAAATCAGTTCGCCAGGATTCCAGATATGATTGCTAATCACTGCCGACTATATCATTCCTACAATCCTTCAGAGTGTAGACAGACACTACTGATCTATGTTAACAGATTAATATAGCATTCAACAAAATCAAACCAATGTGCAAAATTGAATAAACAAGTGAATGAGATACACGAATAGCAGTAGACAAATATTCATTCGAGATCATACAATCATTCAGAATACTATGTGCATAATAGCTACAATATTATCTATTGATCTGCTGGTTTTTCAAACACTGTGCGACAGATCCACACAGTGCATTGGCATAAGAGAAATATAGTTCTCTCACGAATAATGTCTCACTTACTAGCGGACTTCTGGATTGCTGATCCTCTTACAAAATTGTCTCGCTCATATTCGGACATGTATTCTGTATTTTTCGTCTTACTGTACTATGCATCAAGTAGAAAGTATATAGTTTGCAAATTTTTTCGTGTCGCGTCGTGTAACTTCTAGATTAGAAAGATTAAACATCTACAACTAATCGCAAATTACAAGAGAGTGGAGAGCTAGCAAGGCTTTGGCAATAAAAATATTTTGTTTCTCCATTAACCAAATGAGTCGGTTGACATCCTAACCAATTGTGTCAGTCGAGATCCTAACCAATTGCGTCGGTCGAGATGTTGACACTGGCTCGGTCGAGATGTTGACTAAGTGGCTCGGTCGAGATGCTGACCAAGTGTGTATTGAGTAATGCATCTCAGTGATGGTGCTGTAGAATCTCATGGAGTACATATGACAATGTCTCAAAATAGAAGTTCTCATTCTAATGAAGTGTCTTAGTGACCAGATTTGTGCTATAAGTGAAAATTCTGAGATAACTTAATTGTAGAAGTGAACTGGATCTAAAATGGTATAAAACCTATTTCTGTGAACTAGACCATCAGTTTTTTGACCTATAACACTCTTTGTGAATGGATATGGATGAGAGAAAAATATTATGGAAAAGAAGAATGCAATAAAGACAATCAAATGTAGTCAAAATTCATAAAAATAAAAGAAGACACATAAATAGACATGAAAAATAACTAAAACAAATCAGTAAAATATATACAATAGTGGTGGAGTTATATGAGATCAACAAAAAATAACTATATGTAGTACCACCGTAGATGACCGCCATTTACGACAGTGTCTAGGAGTACTACATCAAGTGTTTCCAATTGGACTACTCCATTAGGAAAGATTTTATTTATGACACAAGGTCCTTCACTTTTGAGCTTTAATTTTTCTGGATGCTTCTTAGATGTGTAGAGAAGCACCTGATCACCTAGGTGTAAATCTTTATTGCGCATGTGATGATCATGCCAGGCTTTTTGGCAACGTTTGTTAACTAATTGTGCGTGATACGATATGAGTCGAGTCTCATACAATTGGACTAACATAAATAGCCTGGTTTGGACTTGTTATTCAATTGTAGCTTTCTCACATAGATCCGTAGAGAAAGCTTGCATGACTCGCAAGGAAGGAACTAGGAATTCAACAGGCATTACTACCTCTTGACCATATACGAGATGGAATGGGGTAACCCATCCAGTGGCCTTCATGGGAGTGGCGTGGTATGCCCAGATAGCAGAGAATAGTTTGGTTTCCCAATCTGATTGGCTCGTTTCGAGTATCTTGGTTAGGATTT
The DNA here is from genome assembly GCA_029204225.1 of Diphasiastrum complanatum. Taxonomy (NCBI): domain Eukaryota; kingdom Viridiplantae; phylum Streptophyta; class Lycopodiopsida; order Lycopodiales; family Lycopodiaceae; genus Diphasiastrum; species Diphasiastrum complanatum. Next base: position 37,358 of record MU834562.1, on the reverse strand, counting down.
TATAGATCGTCTTGTTGGTGGATTTTGCCTAGACATTACATCTAGGATAGTACAGAGTACTTTTGCGGTGAACCACAAGGTAATGGCGTAGGAGATTATCGATCACTTCATTTAAGGAGTGTCGCAGTCACTAACAAGCTCAATTGGACAACCAAAATGCGTAATAATATTTTTATAAAGAAAATGCGCTATGGTCTTTGCATTGGCATCTTTTATTGCACGTGCTTCTACCCACTTAATTGCGTAATCCATTGCGATCAGGATATATCGTGCTTGGATATTCTTTGTTGCTGGGCTGATGGGCCCAACAAAGTCTATACCTCACTTATGGAAGGTTTAACCTTCTATAATAGGGGTCAATGGGGTGAAGTCTGCCTTTGTATTCTTTTTGGCTCATTGGCAAACATCACATGTCTTAATGATAGCAAAAGTATTCTTAAACAATGATGGCCACCATAAGCCTGCTCGAAGGATGATCTTAGCAATCGCTTTACTTGAGAAGTGACCACCGCCAATGCCCTCATGTGCTTGAGATATGAGAGGTTGTATCTCAGGCTCATAAGCGCATCTACGTATAATACCGTCAACATCCCTTTTGTATAATTGTCCTGCTATGAGTTGAAAGGGAGTTGCCTTTAGCAAAAATTTCTGTTTTGGTACTGTACTCAGGCCTTCTTTGAGTCTAGGAACTAAGTGATTTCCTCAGTCCACAAGGGAGTGGCATCGATCGGAAAAAGACATGCATCAGGTAGATCATCATTGACTAGTGCATCAACCTTTTCAGCATTGGGAAGTCTGGAAAGGTGATCGGCCATGAAATGTTGGGTTCCTTTTCTGACGACTACTCCGAATTTGAATTTCTCGAGTATTAACGGCCATCGAGCTATACATCCCGTTTTATAAGATTTATCAACAATGTATGATAGTGTCTGATGGTCTGTGTAAAAACCAAAGGTTTGGCCTAGCGAATAATGTCGGAGTTGTTGTACGGCATAGACCATAGCTAGTGCTTCTCTCTCAGTTGTTGTATAGTTTACTTCAGCATGCACTAGTTGTTTGCTCAAGAAACGTATCAGGAAATCCTTCCCATATTCGTCCGGTTGTGCTAGGAGACCCCGTATGACATACTTACTTGCGTTGGTATGCACATGAAATTACTTTGTGTATTATGGGAAATGAAGTATGGGTGCAGTAGTAAGTGTTGTTTTCAACTCCTCAAAAGCTTTCATACAGTCCTCGGTCCATCTAGGGTCTACCACAACTAAATAAATGAGTCTCGCCTTACTAGCATAGTCGATTATGAAGATGCAAAAATAGTTTGTATGACCTAGAAAGATGTAAACTTCCTTCACTGTTGTGTGTAGAGGCATTTCAACTATAACCTTGATCTTAGAAGGATCGGTAAAAATACCATCCTTCGAAATGATATGTCCAAGCACAACCCCATGGGTGATCCAGATTTGACATTTCTTAGGGTTTAGTGAGATTCCAGACCTACGACAATGACTGAAGATCTTTTCAAGGTCTTTGAGGTGTTTGTCCATGGAAGAATGCACACCCAAATCATCAAGATAAATCTCGACAATTTGATGTAACAAATCTTAAAACGCCATTTGCATGACGCATTGAAACGTGGAAGGGGCATTATATAAGCCAAAAGGCATAACGTTATAAGCATACACCCCATTTTCTGTAGCAAAGATTGTCTTGTGTTTATCTTCAGGGGCAATCTGAATGAGGAAATAGCCACTGAAACCATCCAAGAAGTTGAAGCTTCAGCTCCTGCCATTTCCTCAAGGATTTGTGTAGTTAAGGATAAGGAAAAATGGTCTTTCTTCATAACCGCGTTAAGATTTTTTTAATCAACACAAATACGAAGCTTGCCATTTTTCTTGGGTACTACCACAATGGGTGATACCCAATCAGTATGTTGGACTTCATAGATGAAGCCAGCATCCAACAACTTCTTAATATTTTCATTGATCCGCTCACGATAAACAGGGTTACATTTGTATGGCTTAGCCCAAATAGGCTTTGCATTCTCCTCTAATGGTATAGTATGGACCGCTACTTCAGGAGGGGCCCCTTCATTTCAGTATAATTCTAGGCAAATACATCCCTGTATTCGCATAGTAAGGTTTTCAGATCAAGAAGTTGATCTGGCATTAGATGGGCGCCAACATGAACTATACGATCCACGTCCTCATCAGGATCTTTAAGATTTAGCTCTATGGTTTTGGCTAGTCCTTCAAAGGATTGGGAAACTTGTGTAGGTTTCTTTTGTGGTTGTGGCAACTGGATGACTACGTCATCAAGCGTGAAGTCCTTGAACTTTCTTGGAAATTCAAATGGAGGTTCCACAAAGTTCTCTGGAACTTTGGAAATCAGTTGAGTGGATGTGCTACCAGATGTGAAAGCTTGATCGGAGGGTTTGTCTTTGTGATGTTCAGACAATGGCTTGCTTGGTCGCTTAAGCTTCACGTGCATCTATTTTTGGCGTTCGATTAATTTTGTGTCGATGACTTTATTTTTTGGAACTGATATTTTTTTGTTTGTTGGGGAAGCGGTGTGGTTGCCTCTTGAATCAATTCTTCGTCTATTGTATCCTAGACTTCGTCTGGATACATGTCCCATTTGTAGACCTTGGGTTTAGGCCTATAGGTCATGGTGTTGGGTACTTTGGACATGAGTTGCACATGAGCCAAAGGCCCTGGCAACTTAATCTCCTATGGAATGGATTTTGGTGGATAACGGTTTACATCTAGATATAGAAGCACATGTTCATCAGTCATTCCGTCATCATCCATCAAAAGAATACCTTCTTCCATAACTGAGCACATTATACGAAGTACGAGATATAGCTTCCAAGCTACATCTCAGGAAGAAAATTTACTCCCTCAAGATGACAAATGGTGATTCCCTACAGAATCACATCAACCAGTTCAAGAACTTGCTGAAGCAAATGGACCCTGTCAAATCTGTCATTGATGATCAAGACGTAGTAATGCAACTACTTACAAGCTTGCCAAGCTCATACGACAGCTAGTTGATGACCATCATGACGCATCCAGAGCTGACTCTTTCAAGAGTCATTACAATGTTGTTGCAAGAAGACACGCAGAGGAATGAAGCCTCTAGTTTCTCATCTGATTCTCACACCTCATACACCAACAAAGGCCAGACTAAGCAGAAGAAGAAAAAAGGCCCGAAACAATCAAAGCAAGACCAGAAACCAACGTAGCACAAAGAACAATCAAATCAGCAGACTAAGAAGAAGTTGTTCTACAGTTATTGCAAGAGAAACAACCATGAGATTCAAGACTGCCAGATACTACAAGCAAAGAACAACAGCAAGGGACAGTCAAATCAAGTGGCCAATGCAGCTACAGAAGCTCCACAAGCTATTCAAGAAGCGGATCATGATGTCTTCATGACCAGCCATCAAGAAGCATCTAACGACAATTCTTGATTCTTGGATTCTGGCATCATTCAACATATGACCAGTCTCATTGGCTGTTTTGAGTCCTATACACCCTATAATACCAACAAATACATTCACCTTGGCAATAATAGCACACAAGATATTAAAGGTGAAGGTCCTATAAGATTAAGCTTTGCAAATGATCACTCTAAGCTGCTTTCTAAAGTCCTATATGTACCCAATTTGTCTACAAATCTGCTCTGTATAAACAAAATCACAGATCTAGGACATAAAGTAGAATTTGATTGTAATCAATGCAAAATAGTTCATAGGACAGGTAAGACTCTAGCACTCAAAAAGGGGCATAGATACTTGTATAGATTAAGTCATTGCTTTTTGCCTCTAGTTCGACGCTCAGTACTTCCATTCAAGCAAATAAAAGTTTACTTTGGCATTATAGACTTGGTCACTTGAATCATGCTTCTGTACAGCAAATGTCTGAACATTCTATTGTTCTTGATCTAGACTATCCTAATAATAAAGTCGAGTTATATGTCTGTCAAGACTGTTTAGTTGGTAAACAGACTAGGAAACCATTTAGATCAAGCTATTAGCATACTGCTAGAGGATTGTTAGATGTTGTACATTCAAACATTTGTGGCTCGATGCAGAATCCTTCTTTGAAGGATGCAAAGTATTTCATAACTTTTATCGATGAATTCTCCAGAAAACTATGGCGTACTTTATCAAGAAGAAATCAGAAGCTTTCAATTGTTTCAGAATCTTCAAGGAGCATGTAGAAAAAGAAACTGGAAGGACGATCAAAACCCTGAGGTTTGACATCAATAAAGAGTACATCTCTACCGTGTAAAAATTACAGCAAATAAGGATCCTAAAACACTTGAAATGATGAGGGAAACAATAGATTATGATTTCATAAGATTAGCACAAGTTGAACCATCAAAATCCATCAAAAATCTATGCTTGAACCTCACTAAATGGCCCAAATCCTTGAAGAAGGCTTCGCACGTGTGAAAGTACGGCCTCCCACAGTCTGAGTACTGTACACCAGACCTACATTCAATCCTATAATCATTAGTAATCACAAGTACTCAAACAATTATGAACATAGAGAGCAATTGCACCATTATGAGAGAAAAAACATGAAATTGCTTGATTGATTTTGGTGAGATATCATCACCTATATATACATGATCCATCACGGTTTTGGGCAGGTATGAGTAGCCCTAAACCTATCCCTAATGCTAATTTTGGTGGATCTTTCATCCCTACCAAGTTAGGGTTGGAATCTTGGAGATCCCTCAACAATGCAAAAATTACCAAAAATAGCTCCTATTTTTTCTCCCTTGTATCTAAGCATAATTTGGACTCATTCCAAAGGTTCTAACACTTAGGTCTACTTGAGAACATCCTTATGAATGGAATCCTATGCTATTTGGCACGTGTGACAAGCCACATCATGACCATCTAACTATTTACAAGTCATATGACCAAAACTAGTCAAGCTAGAATTGTGAATTTTTAACACTCCTCCTCACTATCTAGCTTGGTTCAATCATTGCTTTACTAATCACTCCAAGTGATGATCTGAACTTCATAAAAGGTGTCTTTTGAAGTGGTTTAGTAAGTAGATCAGCTACACATTCATTGCTTGGAACATGCTCCAAAGCAATCTCCTTGGCTTGCACCATTTCTCTCACAAAGTGATGGCATATCTCAATGTGCTTAGATCTTGCATGGAAGATTGGGTTAGATGCAAGGTGTTGGGCTGATACATTGTCATTGTAGATGATTGGTGCCTCCTCTGAATCCATGATCTTTAGTTCCACCAATAATCTCTTGATCCAAAGTACCTCCTTTGTAGTGGTTGTCAAAGCTTTGTACTCGGCCTCGGTTGAAGATAGAGATATAGTTTCTTGCTTTTTTGAAAGCCATGAAACCACACCTTCTCCTATGAAAGTTGAATAGGCACTTGTTGATTTCCTATCCCTCTTGTCCCCTGCAAAATCTGAATCACTAAATGCATGAAGGTTAATCACATCTCCTCTATATAGAATTCCAAAATCCAATGTACCCGAGATGTATCTTAGAATCCTCTTAGCCTTTTTCCAATGGATATTCAATGGCTTTTGCATGGATTGGCTCAACCTACATACACTAAAGCTAAGATCTGGTCTAGTTATAGTGATCCACATTAAGGAACCTATAAGTTGCCTAAACAAAGTGATGTCCATGAAGGATCTTTCATCATCTTCATTTGGCACTTTTACATCTTGCTCCATTGGTGTGTCAACACTTTTGCATACTTCCATCTTAAACTTCTTCAAAAGACTTTGAGCATAGTTTACTTGACTTATAAAGATAAAATCAGACCCTCTAAGTACTTCTATGCCTAAGATGAAGTGAAAGTGGGATCATATTCACTTTGAACAAAAGAAAGTGAAATAAGATAGCAATGTAGTCTTGAATTCCAAGATCTCGAGGCTTGCTTCAAGTCATAGATGCTTCTTTGGAGATGGCATACTTTGTTCTCCATTCCATGCTTGATGAACCCTTGTGGCTGCTCCATATAGATATCTTCTTCCAAAAAACCATTCAAGAAAGCATTAGAGACATCCATTTGACATAGAATCCATCCAAAATGTGATGCAAGTGCAATGATTAGCCTTATTGTGACCATTTTGGCCACGGGTGCAAAAGTTTCCTCATAGTCTATCCCTCTCTCTTGAGCATAACCTTTTGCAACTAATCTTGCTTTATGTTTGTTAACACTCCCATTTGCATTCAACTTAAGCTTGAAGACCCACTTGCATCCTATTACATTCCTTTGAGGTCTCTCAACAAGCAACCAAGTTTCATTCTCAATCAAGGCATCATACTCATCCAACATAGCTTTATACCATTCTTTGGAGTTCAATGCATCTTCAACATTAGACGGTTCTTCAAAACTAGATAAAACATAAGAAGTGGATGAGATACCCTCAACTTGCTGTCCTTTGCCTTGATATGTGAGCCTTGATGGCTCCACTTTTGCCCTTGAAGATCTCCTTGGTGTGATAGGTGGGTTTGGTGCTTGCTCCTCCATGAGCTCCTCCTCAAAACCAAGATCTTGCTCCTCGGCCATCTTCTTCTTGATTGTTGGAGCACTTGAGCCTTCTTCAAGCATATGCATATGATGTTCATCAAAGATGACATCCCTTGAAACAACAAATTTGTTCAAGGATGGGAGATAGACTTTGTAGCCCTTGCTTGAGCTTGCATATCCAAGCATGATCCCTCTTGTGGAAGATGGATCCTCCTTGGTTCTTGTTTCCAATGGCACATGCACATAACATATACACCCAAAAACTTTCAAGTGATTAAGATTGGGTTTCTTTCCATACAACATCTCATAAGGAGTTTTGCCTTCAATTGCTTTGCAAGACACCCTATTCATCAAGTAGTTTGCACATACAAGAGACTCACCCCAAAAGGATTTGGGCAAACAAGCATCTAATCTTAAAGCCTTAGAACATTTACATAATGTTCTATTCCTTCTTTCAGCAACTCCATTTTGTTGAGGAGTGTAAGGACAAGAAGTCTCTTTCTTGATCCCTTCCTCCTCACAAAAGGCCTTGAACTCATTGGAGATGAATTCTCCACCATTGTCACTTCTAAGAATCTCGATGCTATGATTATGATGCTTTTCCACAAACAACTTGAACTTTACAAAAGTATCAAATACTTGAGACTTGAAGGAAAGTAAGAACACCCAACAATATCTTGAGTAGTCATCAATGAAGGTTAAAAACATGGATGAACCTCCATTAGACCTGGTGCTAGCAATGTGCACATCCGAGTGTATGAGTTCAAGAGGATGAGATGACTTTGTGATGGAGTTAGGAAATACCTTCTTATGTGCCTTGGATAAGTCACAAGCTTCACAAACCTTGTCTTCCTTCCCAATAGACCTTGGTAGGCCTAAAGCATACTCCTCCTTGATCATAGCCTCCATGGAACCCGAGTTGACATGTCCAAGTCTTTTGTGCCATAAAGTAAAGGTAGATATTTTGCTCTTCTCGGCCAACATGACAACATTAGTATCCACAAATGCATCCAGCTTATAAAGTTTGCCAAGTCTAGTGCCCTTAGCCACTATCTTACCCTTCTTCTTGATAAAACATTCATTTGAAGCAAAGTCAACATTGAAACCATTGTCTACCATTTGGCCAACACTTAGTAGATTCTTTGTTATTGTAGGAATGTACAAAACACCTTCTATGTTGATCTTTTTGGAAGATCCTAAGCAAAGGGGAATGCTACCAACTCCTTCAATCTTACAAGCTTCATCATTTGTTGTATAGATAGACTTTATAGGTCCATCATAAGATAAGAGAGAAGAGAAAAACTCCCTTTTACTAGTCATGTGTGAACTAGCACCCGAGTCAATCCACCAAGGATCTTCTCCTTTGAAGCTTGTTGAAGAAAATATGGACATCATGAGAGAGTCCTCATGTGAACTCTCCTCCTCCTCCTCTTTGCTCATGTTGGCTTGGATTTGATCTTGCTTCCTCTTGAAGCATTCCGAGGCATAATGCCCCATCTTGCTACAATAGTAGCACTTCACCTTTGATTTGTCCTTCTTGACTTTGGTGGTTGATGGAGATGCCTTTGGGGGTCCTTCTTGATCCTCAAGCTTTGTAGACTTCTTGAATGTTGATCCTTTGCCTTTGGACTTGCCTTTGCCTTTGGTGAAGAGAGCTTGGTCATCTCCACCTTGGATGGAAAGCCTATCCATCCTCTCTTGCATTTGGCTCCTTCTTGATTCCTCGGCCATGAGTGTGCCTTGGAGTTCTTCAAGTATGGGTAGCTTACCCATAATTGCATATCCCTGAACCAAATTGTCAAATTCAAAGCTTAGTCCATTCAATATGAGTTGAACAAGCTCTTCATCCTTGATAGGGTCACCTATAAAGGCTAGCTCTTTGTTCAATTCCTTTACTCTTAGGACAAAAGTATGTGCACTCTCTCCTTTCTTTTGATAGCTTCTATAGATTTGATTCTTCAAAGCTAACATTCTAGTTTGGTTCTTGGATTCATAGACCTTTTGCAAAGTCTCCCAAGCATCTTGAGCTGAAGTGCAATCTCCTACCTCTCTTAAGAGTTCATTTGCAACATTCATTTTTATGCAATGTAGTGCAACATTGCACCTCTTGATGTATTTGGCTTTTTCTTGAGGATGAATAGGTTCACCCTCCTTACCATTTACAATTTCCATCAGATCTTGCATGATCATGATAGATTCCATTCTAACTTTCCATATGGAATAGTTAGTTTTGTTGAGCCTTTCATTAGTATCCAAAAGATATGCATTTATAGATGCCATCTAGTCTCCTAATCAAGGACTTGACACAAATGAAGGTTACTTCTATTGATTTGATTGAAGGTCTACCTTATCCCACTTCTTAGGGACCTGAAAAGATCAGTAATAGACTTCCTATAAAGATCTAAGAATGATCTCTAACAAAATCAAATCATAGAATACTAGAAACAATGCACTTGCTTGATTGAAGTAGACAATACTAGTAGAATTGCCCCTCTTTCTATAAAGAACATTAAAGCTTCCAAATGATCTGATCAAGAGTGAATTTCAGCAACCTAATATACTTCCAAAATCACTTGTAAAAGATCTAAATGGAACTTAATGAGGATGCAACACAATCTACTATACAATCACAAGCAAAAAATGATCAAAATTGATGAAAAATTGATCTAATTTGGTGCATAAGTCAAGCAATGGTTGGACTGAACCTAAATCACTTTAGGAGGTGTCTACTACACCTTAGAACAGCCTTGAAGAGTCCCCAAAACTCTGATCTTCCCTCTCCTTGAATGCTAGAAAGCCTCCTCTGTGAAATCACCTCCAAAACTTGCTTAGAAATCAATGCTTGGAGCAAGCAAAACTTGCTATCTTGGTAATGTGAATTGAATTCAACTTTGCCTCTGGTTTTAGACACCTAAACACCTGCAAATGAAGTCACACAACACCAATCTCCAATGTATTTGACTCACTTTGAGTTCTAGAATCAATACTAGATGCTAAGATCCAATCTACACAAGATTTAGATAAAAAATTGTGATCAAATTGAATGAAAACCAAGGATTTAGCTCATTTCATCCTTTAGGCTCTGATACCATGTAAAAATTACAGCAAATAAGGATCCTAAAACACTTGAAATGATGAGGGAAACAATAGATTATGATTTCATAAGATTAGCACAAGTTGAACCATCAAAATCCATCAAAAATCTATGCTTGAACCTCACTAAATGGCCCAAATCCTTGAAGAAGGCTTCGCACGTGTGAAAGTACGGCCTCCCACAGTCTGAGTACTGTACACCAGACCTACATTCAATCCTATAATCATTAGTAATCACAAGTACTCAAACAATTATGAACATAGAGAGCAATTGCACCATTATGAGAGAAAAAACATGAAATTGCTTGATTGATTTTGGTGAGATATCATCACCTATATATACATGATCCATCACGGTTTTGGGCAGGTATGAGTAGCCCTAAACCTATCCCTAATGCTAATTTTGGTGGATCTTTCATCCCTACCAAGTTAGGGTTGGAATCTTGGAGATCCCTCAACAATGCAAAAATTACCAAAAATAGCTCCTATTTTTTCTCCCTTGTATCTAAGCATAATTTGGACTCATTCCAAAGGTTCTAACACTTAGGTCTACTTGAGAACATCCTTATGAATGGAATCCTATGCTATTTGGCACGTGTGACAAGCCACATCATGACCATCTAACTATTTACAAGTCATATGACCAAAACTAGTCAAGCTAGAATTGTGAATTTTTAACATACCGAATTTAAGGAGTGCTACCAAAGCCAAGGCATTGAGCAGCAATTTATCACTCCTTATTCTCCTTAGTCAAATGGCTTGGTCGAGAGGAAGATTCGTATCCTAGTTGAATCAGCTCTAATTAAAAGAAATGCATTAGGCTTAATCAAAACTGATTCTCGTTTCCTGTCACTATCCTCCATGCATCAACCGCTTTCTGCCCATTACTTCACACTGCAGACTTTTGCATTTGCTAAAAGATGCCTTTGCGGTTTAAGAGCAGTGTCGCATTTTCAAGGGCAATGTCGCCTTCTTTTTTTTAAAAGGGCAAAAAATACGACAGTAGGCCAAAAAACATTTCTAAGACATTTATAAGATAGTCGCATTTTTTCGAAATGCAAAAAATGTGACAGTGTCGGGAGAGTTGGCTAGAATTATTTTTTAAGTGTTTTTGAATTAGTGATGCATTTTTCTCATGACCAAAAATTGCGAACTGTGACACGAAACAATTCAAAAATGTAGACTCTGTAAAACATAGTTTAAAATGCAATAGTCAGGAAAAACAACAAGGAAAGACTAAGAAAAATGCTAAGGCTTTGAGGGATAGGAACTCTTAGTTTCTTCACAATCTGCTAGGTGTAATTCTTCTGTAATGATTATAGATGCATTCCAAACTATGGTACAGATATGTCCATCTTCGGTTTTGCCTAAATTTTGAATCAGCTCATGGCATAATTTTGATAAAACAACTGAAGGATCAAATTGAAGCAATCCTTCGATTCTAGCTCTAGCACCAAAAGGTTGCAAAACCGGTAGTACTGGTTTTGGGTGGGTTTTGAGAATTATGGTATTGCTAGTGGCCATTGTAAAGGTTTGGTATGCAAGGATACTAGCGATGAAAACACAATTTCAAGGATTGCCCAAAGCAGCCTAACAGGATCCTCCCAACGTGACATATTTCATCAGAACCTGTTAGAGTCCTTACTAGCTCTCAGTGCCAAGACCAACAACAACAACAAAACCTCGAAAAACCAGTTGATCATATGGGAAGCTCCTTGATAGCTTCTACATTACCAAGAGATTACCCAGACCCACGCACGGAACAAAGGCAATACCACAAATTTTGAGATGAATTTTTGTAGGAGGAACAGAATACCGACAGGCCGTTATCTGCTCCAATCCTAAAAAAAGAACAACCCCTACCGGGACTTGAAGTATTCTACAACTTCTACAAGCTCAAATCACAATGCCCTTCTATAGCACAATGAAATTTTTCACTGGTCTCCAACGTTATATCCACCGAAGTTTTTAGCTGCTCACTATTCCAAATGAACAGTGAAAACTATATGAGATTCCAGAAATTCCTCAGATTCTCATGAATCTAATAGGTGTTGCTAAGGGGACTAGCATCTCCTTAACTATGTCCTATAAATATTACCAAGTAGTATCTGCTATCCTTGATAGTGGATCAAGCATCAACATAATGGCTTTGTCACTAGCGTGTAGCAAAATAACCTTCGGCAACAACGAAAAATGAGTCATTGTTGATTCGTCTAGCCACGTAAAGCCCGCCAAGGTTTATGGTGATTGGTCATCTACAACATATGATGAATCCGATAGTGTTCCAATTCAATCGAAAGAACACTATACAAGATAAACTGATATTACAAATTGGGATCAAGCACTGGCCACTGTGGATTGTGCTGATTCCAACAGATGTCGAATAGAAACTGTCGTAGAAAAAACATATATTCTACCATCTTCTACGGACATCAAAATGCTTTACCATCCTTCAGCTTCCATCTGGAGATTGTTGTGTCATCAGGTTTGGGTATTCCCTCAGCACCTGTAACAACGTCATACAACTCCTTAGCCATTAGCACGGTTCTCATCTTAAATCTACATAGATGGTAATTGGCTCCATCAAGCTTGTCCATGAAATGACTGGAATTTCCTTGAGAATCCATGTGGAAGATTAGTCTAGGTAATATTAGTAATTATCAGTGACTTAAGTATGAAAATCTGGTGTTAAATTATAGAACGAGAAAGCAATTATCCTATCGGCTATAGGATCAGGTTCTGTGAGAAGCTTATCATGCTATAAAAATAGATCTGACATAAAACCGCTTGAGAAATCAAATTGTTTCTGATGTTAAAGCTTTAAAATAATCAGAGAATAGTAACCTATGGCTTTGATACCATGTCGGAAGATAAATTACTCAATTTCTCTTCTTGGTGCGTGCACTACTGGTGACTTAGTAGGCAAACACAAAAATGTAATAATTTTAAAGCTTTTAATGTGCGGTGGTAGTGGAAGTGATGAGCATACCATCAGACAAATCAATCAGATTGCTAGACAGAACATAGAATAGCATTGCCGTATTGACACAAATCTAAATGCAAAAATAGACAGAGCTATAATCAGATTAAGTATAACGAAATATACAAGTCAATAATGCAAGTGAGCACAAGACAATAGCGGGTGAAACCAGTGAAAGCATCTACAATGTTTGTCTCACATGTTACAAAAATCAAGTTGCATTTTTTGCTTGCTGATTTTGCTTATCTTGCTTATGCATTGAGTACCAAGATGGTATTCACTATATACATAAATTTTACAGGTGTGCAGATGAAGAAGGTACAAAAGTGGTTGTGCCGTTTGTAGGAGATCATGGGTGGCTACTGTTGTTGTCAAATCTGATCACACAGTGCATAGAACGAGCGTGAAGAGGTTGTGACGTCGGGTTTCGCCAAAAATAATGTTGGTGAAAATGCAAAAATCGTGACACCCTTTGGCCTTTGGCCTTGTCCTTACCTAAAGGCAAACTGCGCCCTTGTAAATGCAAGTGTATTTTTCGCCTGTCATAAAATGCGTGTAAAAATGCAATGTCACATTTTTCGTATTTTTCGCCTATCATCAAATGCATGCAAAAATGCAATGTCGCATTTTTTGCCTATCATAAAATGCATGTAAATATGCAGTCTATGGGACAACACAAGTAAAATACAGCAGCATGAATGGAGGCAGATTAACATAGAATGTAGGAGAGTAGAGGAAATAAATCCAACAGAAGAATCAACAATCACATTCATACACAAGTACCCAATTTGAGTGAATGGAAATGGAGCATAGAAGAAAATGCAAGTGGTAGAATCTTCAATTGATAGAGCAACAACATTTCATTACAAATCATATGCTTTGGAAACTCATGGAGGCTCCTATAAATACTCACAAGTGGATGAACCACATTCTATAACCTTTGTGCAAAAAGTACAAAAAGGACCAAGAGTGGATCCTAATCTGATCCTCAAGAGGGATTGGTTGTCAGATTACTTGATCTATCAATCTATTTCAGATTAAGATCAATCTAGATCAATTCTAGACACAAAATTCTAACAAGAACAATCATTAATTGAAGGTAAGTGTACTTTCTGGTTTCACACGTGTGAAACACTGTCTGAGTACGGACTCCAACCTGAAAATCAAGTACACATTGATAGAGCCTCAAAACAATCAAAACAAATGTAGACAAATGGAGAGAATCACTCAGAATTGCTTCCAAAACCAAGATTGGACTGATTATGGCCAAATGTGGCTCTATATATACAATAAGTGGGAGCTTGTGGTACTGATCATCCCTTTGATCCCACATGTGTGAAGGTGCTTTGTCATATGATGATTCATCATGCAAAACTGACACTTGGACAAAACCTTCTATTTTGAGCACTTTTGGTCCATTTTCCTTCTATATGGAGATCTACTTGAAAATCTTCTAGAAGTAAAAATTCGTCTACTTCAGCTTATTCCACACATGTGAGCTGTCCTCTACACATGGGATGTGACACCTAACCAAAGGATGTGGCTCATGCAAGCAATAGACTGATGCCATGTGTCATATGTCTAGAAAACTAGTTTTTGGCCTTTTTAGCCACTAGAACTTGAATTAAATCATATGTACAACCTATATGATTATGGTACATGACAAGTACACTATTTTCACACGTGGAAACAGGATCCACACATGTGTGTTTATCTATATACAAGATTTTTGGCATCTACCAAGCTTATTTTTGCATTTTTCACAACCTTTTGGGTTCCACCCCTCAACTTACACATTATTAGGAGGCCTCTTTCTTGAAAATACACTCTCAAGTTTTAGAGGGCCAAATTACTAGCTCCCACATGGTTTTCCATCTTTTGGAAAATAACCATGGGCCTCACAAGATACAACTTAGCCTAGCACTAGTAATTCTCGTGCTCTCAAACTCAGCTCTCAACAACAACTGGAAGCCCTTTTGAGTGGTGAGGTACTGCATCAATACCTTGGGGCATGGCATCAGCTAACATTATCCTCCCCATGTAGTGTTGTAGATCCCACTACACTACCACAGCTTTGATGCTTGGTTCTTGGAAAGGCATGGATCAACATTTTCCTGCGTAAAACCAAGACCTTATTTGTCGCCATCATCGTGCTTCTCGACAATAACTTCAACATCTGTAGTGGCTTGTCAAGATAGCCCTTCGTAACTGATTGCCTCCTGTTTGTCTTTCTCGGGATTCTTTTTTTCAAGAGACTTCTTGTAGCCTATCTTCCTTCCAATGGCTTCAAATGTGATGAATCTCAGTTTTATGCCCAATGGATTAAGTCTTAGATATGGCCTCATTCCAGGTATGAACTTGTTTCCATACCATTTCTCGATCATCTCCACATATTGAACCAGGAAAATGCAGCTCAGAAAAAGAGCCTTGCCAACATCATATGCCCTTCTTCTGATTGCAGAGGTTGATTGACATCAACCCTTTGTCCTAGTAACATTCCAATGTCATGAGGAAGGCTATGGACATGCTATAAGTTGCACTTTCTCGGACTACAGCATATGCACTCCCCTTATAGGTATGTCCAAATTCCAATAGGACAGTTCAATACTTTCAAATGATGAGCTAGAGGCAACTCCTGGAATAACTAGCTAGTTGACTTGCCACTCTGCTTGCTTCTTTCTTTTCGAAGGGTCTCTTCTTGTGATCGGCACGTAATAGGGGTAAACTCTTTTCCAGCTTGGTTCCCTTAGGTACTCTTGGAGATGTTTGTCACTATTCAGCAACACCACAATTCTCTAGGAGGGTTGCGAGCGTAAAGCATATTCTAGGCTGCTGAGTTTGGGGTAATCATCTATAGTCACATTCTTTGAGCCCCCTCAGTCTTCTTTTTTATAGGTCCTCTGGAAATCTTAGACTCTTTCAACTCTGACCAATCTTGTCTATCATCGCGATCAAGACTAAAAAACTACTCTCGTGCTTTATCTACCATGGTCATAAAAAATAGTTGGACTTTTGCATCATCTGTATATTCACCATATACTTCACATGCATTCTCAAAGATTTGTACAAATCTATGAGGGTCCACATTGCCGTCAAACTTTGGTAGTTCCAGTTTCGGTGTTCGTTTATTTGTCGGATATAGATCATCAGATCTAGCTTGTTGGATGCACCGTCAGTTCTAGGTCGTCGGACCTAGACGTCGGATCTAGGTCATCGGATCTAGACTTGTCGGATGTAATCTTGAAGTCTAGTCATCAGATATCCATTGTCAGCTATGCTGTTGGATCTAGACATTGGATGCAACATTGGTTGTAGACTGTCAGATCTATTTTTTTAAATCTAGTCGTTGATCATCAGATCTAGCTATGGATCTAATGTCGGATCTAGATCGTTGAATCTAGTTCTCGGATGTAGGAGTGTCGACTAGTATGTTTGACTATTGGATGTAGGACTCAGATTACTCTTCCTCCTCTGAAATTGAGCATGATAGGACGTATCACTGGAGCATTGGTTTCAAAAAATATTAGATAGTCGTGTGTCGGTTCTTTTTTGTTTTCTCCTTTGCTCTCTATTACAGAATCTATTTTATGATCCAGTTGTATCTCCATTGTGTGGAGTTTACAAGATAGTTAAATAGAGAATTACAAGACTAGTTAATGCTAATCAACTAATTAGTTACTCTCCATTGTTGCTACTCGTTTCAGATGGGCGTGAATTCTACGACTCCAAGCCCATTGAGCTGCCAGCTGGCAGCGTGAAAGATTCTCCTTCGTTTGTTTCGTTTCTTTCATGCCTTTTCGTTTTGGATCCCTTTGTGGTTTTTGCGGTCCTGGAAGCATGTTTGCGATCCGCAACTAATTCGCGAATTGTTCGTCCTTTGAGTCAAGGCACGTTGACTTTTGCGAATTATTCTCCGTTCAACCTTCGCTTCGTGTTCATGTTGCGGCAAAGTTACAGGAGTTCACCATTTCTGACAATGTGCCTCGAGCTAGTTAGGTTGCTTACAAGTGTCCAAGTTATATTTGATGAGTGATCAAGTCAAAGTGTTAGCAAAAGTCAAAGGGTCCAATAATAAGTGAGAGATTTGCTGGAAGGGTCCAATCAAAAGTTAGGAATATTGCATCACTCACCCAATAGGATTAGAGAGGCTATTGTTTAAGGGGTCCAATAGGATTGAAGCATGGATCTCCACGAGTTCTATCATAATTCAATGTGAGTTTTTGAGTCAAACTTGAGATCTATCAATTTTGCTTGTATTGCACTCTCTCTCTACCCGAGACCAATAGGTCTATTCTCTCTCTACCCGAGGAGAGGAGCTTTTTGGGATTTAGTTTTTTTTTCATGAAGTACTTCCACACATGTGAGAGGTGTTTGGTTATGAAGGTATGCATGTAGAATGGTCTCTTTGCCTTAGATTTTGTCATTGATCTTAGATTTCAATCAATAGATGATCTATAGTGCATGAGCCAAGCTTAGGAGATCAATTTCACACATTAGGTCATTCCCACACGTGTGAATTTTGACTTGGTATCAGAGCCTAGCTAGGTATTTGATGCATCGATCATCCAAAGTTTCAAAATTTTCATGAAAATCAAGATCTAGATGTGTTGATTGCATCTTCCATGCTATCATAGTGAGTTTTGGATCAAGAGGGTTCATTATCATATGGATTGGACCAAATTTGGTATTGTACGGAAATCAGTATTC
Organism: Diphasiastrum complanatum; assembly: GCA_029204225.1. Classification (NCBI taxonomy): domain Eukaryota; kingdom Viridiplantae; phylum Streptophyta; class Lycopodiopsida; order Lycopodiales; family Lycopodiaceae; genus Diphasiastrum; species Diphasiastrum complanatum. The sequence goes on along the minus strand of MU834562.1, from coordinate 20,051 downwards.
AGACACGTGTGAAGGACAACCAAATTCATTTGGGTGATTCTCTTCCAAGTTAAATCCAAATTTGGTGCTAGATAGCTTGTTTAGAAGTTAAATTTGTCTAGTTTTTGTAGCAATTTGTTTCAATCCATTTGGTGGAGTCAATCAAAAGTTATATGATTTTGAATAGGGTTTTGTGGCATAGTAATAAACAAGTAGATCTCACCACTTAAAATATTGTTGGCCAAGCCTTACCTAGTGGGCTCCGCCATAGTACATTGTAAGTAGGGTAATAAGTGCGAGGGCACTGGCATCTTGCGCGTGTAAGCCCAACCCAGCACAAGTAGCAAGTTGTAATTCCTAGGAATAAGAGACTAGGGGCTTAAAACACTAAAATGACATTAGAGGCCCTAAGTCAAGTTGCAAATCAAAAAGCTAAAAGGGTCCAACTTAAAACTCACATGAATCATGTGAGTGCCCTTGTGCTTTCTTAGCACCAATAGATTTAAGTTGTGTTTATTTTAAAGGCTTGGATTAGAATCCTTGCCCCAATGAAGTGGCCAATGAGAGTGAAGGAGGCTCACCTCTAAAATCTATAAGAGGGAGCCATTTCATTTGTATTGTATCATCTTCCATTCTCATTCTAATAAAACTCTCTTGGTTTCTCCATCTCTCTCTCTCTCTCTCTCTCTCTCTCTCTCTCTCTCTCTCTCTCTCTCTCTCTCTCTCTCTCTCTCTCTCTCTCTCTCTCTCTCTCTCTCTCTCTCTCTCTCTCTCTCTCCCTATGTTGGGATAGAATAGCTTTGGGTAGGCGCTCGAGCCCCCAAGGCCTTTCTCAACCTAGGCGTTTTCTCTCTCCCTCTCTCCACTCTCTTTCTCCCCTCTCTCCTCTCCCTCTCTCTTCTTGCTATGCAGGTGAAGGCGAGGTTGTCGCTCCCAACGATGGACCCCTATGCTACATCGACGACACAACAGTGGCGCCATTGTTGGGGAGCACCACACACTCGCTTTGCTGCATAGTTTTTCTCGAACTCTCTTTTCTCTCCCTCTCCTCTTTTTTCTCTTCTCTTTTTTCACCAAAAAAATTGGATTTTAGGGGTAGAATAGTGTGAGTAGTATTAGTTTTTGTCGTTTTTCGTGATTTTTTTGGTTTGTTTGCACTGTAGGGAGAGATTGTGGGGTGGGAGGATGTTGTGGGTATTTCATGTATACAAATAAATAAGTGGGTCCCACTACTTGAAATATTGTTGGCCAAGCCTTGCCTAGTGGGCCCCGCCATAGTACAGTAGAATAATAAGTGCAAGGCACTAACATCTTGTGTGTATAAGCCCATCCACCAATGAACACAAGTAGCAAGTTGTAATTCCTAGGAATAAGAGACTAGGGGCTTAAAGCTCTAAAATGACATTAGAGGCCCTAAGTCAAGTTGCAAATAAAAAAGCTAAAAGGGCCCAACTTAAAACTCACATGAATCATGTGAGTGCCCTTGTGCTTTCTTAGCACCATTAGATTTAAGTTGTGTTTCTTTGAAAGGCTTGGATTACAATCCTTGCCCCAATGAAGTGGCCAATGAGAGTAAATGAGGCTCACCTCTAAAATCTATAAGAAGGAGTCATTTCCTTTGTATTGTATCATCTTCCATTATCTTCTTAATAAAACTCTCCTGGGTTTTTCATCTCCATCTCTCTCTCTCTCTCTCTCTCTCTCTCTCTCTCTCTCTCTCTCTCTCTCTCTCTCTCTCTCTCTCTCTCTCTCTCTCTCTCTCTCTCTCTCTCTCTCTCTCTCTCTCTCTCTCTCCGTTGGGATAGAATAGCCTTGGGTAGGCGCTCGAGCCCCCAAGGCCTTTCTCAGCCTAGGCATTCTCTCTCTCCCTCTCTCCACTCTCTTTCTCCTCTCTCTCCTCTCCCTCTCTATTCTTGCTATGTAGGTGAAGGCGAGGTTGTCGCTCCCAGCGACGAACCCCTATGCTACACCAACGACACAACAGAGGATCAGATCCAAGCACCCAATCCCTTCATTAATCCATAAAATCCATAAAAATCAGAAAAAAAGCTCAAAATTTATTTTTGTAGGGAAAAAGAGAGTCAAAATCTCATCAGATTTTAATTTCTCAAAAACTAGTGGGCATGAACCTTTGCATGACTGGCAACAGCTCTAGGGTACTGTCCTAGACCTGCATAGAAACCTGCAAGGGTTAGTTCCCATCAGATTTTGAAAAAACAGAGAAAAACTCAAAAAAAATTCAAAAATCCTTTGTAAAAAAAAAAAAAAAATTAAAACTCAAAACTAACCTTTGCCGAGCTCTTTGAAGTTCCATCTCACTGAGACAAGGACACATAGAAGTCTGCGAGAGTTAGATCCCAAAAAAAGTGCCCCTGTGAAGGTTTCCAAGACCAAAAAGTGGCCTAGAACCTTCTCAGACAGCAATTTTTTTAGTTTCCCTAGTAAGTAGCTCTCGCAGCTTGGTAAGCAAGTGGATCTGACTCAGATACAATAGATTTAAGTTGTGTTTATTTTAAAGGCTTGGATTAGAATCCTTGCCCCAATGAAGTGGCCAATGAGAGTGAAGGAGGCTCACCTCTAAAATCTATAAGAGGGAGCCATTTCCTTTGTATTGTATCATCTTCCATTCTCATTCTAATAAAACTCTCTTGGTTTCTCCATCTCCATCTCTCTCTCTCCTCTCTCTCTCTCTCTCTCTCTCTCTCTCTCTCTCTCTCTCTCTCTCTCTCTCTCTCTCTCTCTCTCTCTCTCTCTCTCTCTCTCTCTCTTCTCCCTCTCTCTTCTCCCTCTCTCCCTACATTGGGATAGAATAGCTTTGGGTAGGCGCTCGAGCCCCCAAGGCCTTTCTCAACCTAGGCGTTCTCTCTCTCCCTCTCTCTACTCTCTTTCTCCCCTCTCTCCTCTCCCTCTCTCTTCTTGCTATGCAGGTGAAGGCGAGGTTGCTGCTCCTAGTGACGGACCCCTATGCTACATCGACGACACAAAATAGGGTTAGGTAGGGCACCTAGACCTGTGTGGACACATTTGGTTTGGTCATTATATTGCTTGTTTGATCCAAAAATTCAGCCAATCCCATCTAATAAGATCTAGTCATCTTTTTGAGGTCATAGCCACATTGTTTCAATTGCATTGTATTTAAGTGTGGATTCTTTGAGTGTTTCACACGTGCCAAAGATATTTTGACCCAAACTTTGCCTATACTCCATCAATTGATGAGAGGTTGATCTAGTTTGAGAGAGATTGGTAGAGCTAGTGAGATCCATCTCACATTTTGTTGCAACAGAGGAGTTGGTAGTACACCTTTCAAGGATCCTATAGTGAGAGAGAAGCAACATTTATTGTCTCATTACAAGGAGTCTTCACTACTTTTGATGGCATCCATGGGTTCCTACCTATTTGAATCTAGTGAAAGACTATCTACCTCCAACTATTCTATTTGCAAGGTTAGAATGGAGTCAATCTTGACACTCCAAGATGTAATGGACATTGTAATTGGGATTGAGGAGGAGCCTCAATTCCTTCAAGAATTACAAAAGTATCAGAAGAGAGGTTGGATGGCTCTCCATTATATCAAGATGAATGTCTCTATTGAGATTTTGAGAGAGATTGGTGCTTGTACTTCGTCCAAGGATGCTTGTGATACTCTCAAAGCAATCTATGAGGCCAAAAATACCTCTAGGCTCCTCACTCTTAGAAATCAAATATTCCAAAGTTGTCAAAAGAGTGATGAGGGTGCCATTAATTATATTTTGAGAGTGAAAGACATTCATAGGGAGCTTGCTTGTATTGGAGATTCCATCAAACAAAGTGAGCTAGTCCAAGTCATACTTAATGGCTTGAAGGATGAATACAAGAATCTTGTCCAATCCTATGCTATCAAGGAGGAGCTACCAATCTTGGGGGCTTTGCAAGGAGTGCAAATAGCTGAAGAATCAAGGCATGAGAACAAGCTATTAATGATGGACAAATTTTCACTCAATCATAATCATGATGGCAAAATTCTATTTGCCAAGCACAAAGAGAGGAGCAAAAAGCAATACCAACACTTCTCTAAGGACAAAGCAAAAGACCAAGATGAAGAGGAGGATTTGAAGCTTGCATCATCAAAAGTTCTATCTCTTCACAAGGTTCCTTTTTTGTTCCCAAGCTTACAAAGAATCTTTTAAGTGTTGGCCAATTACTTGACGGTGGCCTTGATATCAATTTCCATATTGACAATTGTGTGATCAAGAAGGGTGGTGAGATCCTTGCACATGGATGTAGATATGAAGGTATCTACAAATTGGATCCAAGAGAGAGTGCAAAATCTCTTGATGTTTCTTATGTATCCAAGGTTTCAAAGGAGGATGATCACACAAGATGCACATGGGTATATCTTTCTTCAAGATTTATGGTGCATGATTATTTCCTATTATTCAAAGCATATGTTGAGATGAAATTCTCATTGAAGATCAAAGCTTTGAGGAGTGATGGAGCTCTTGGAGGAAATACACCATATGAAGTATTATTCAAAAAGAAGCCTAAGGTTGAACACCTTAGATTCCATGGAAGTCCTTGCTTTGCACATATTCCCTTGGAAACAAGCAAGAAGGATGATCTAAGCTCATGGATCACGGTTGGATGCCTATCCACCAAGGAGGCCTATAAAGCCTTTATACTCTCTATTTCAAAAGTGATTGAGAGTAAAGACGTCATATTTTATGAAGATCAACAATCAACCTTGGAAGGGGCCGAGATCAAGGCATCTCAAAATGCATCTTAAATGATATATATTGAAGACTATCAAGATGTGATGGGGTCAAGGTTTGAGGAGGAGTATCTTAAACACATGGATTCAAGGGGATCTTCAAGATGGATGGCCGAGTCTTTATGGCTCGTTTTTTATGGTAAAGAGAGGCAAGTTTCAGGTGGTATCCACTCCAACATTCTCACTCATGCTTCTCTTCCATTACTTGATGTACTATCTTGCTTTATTGAGATTTTTACATCTCAAACTTCAAGTAAGGCAATTCTTGTTTTGGATGATGCCTATTGTATGGACATATTTCTTGTCATTGATATGTTTCCAAAGCATTTTGAAAGCAAGAGATTGTGTCATCAAAAGTGTTCTCTAGGATCTAGTAAGAGCAAGAATAAGTTTGACTCCTCACAGTTTGAAAAATCATGTTTTTACATGGGTTGAGGCAATTTGTAAAGTTCTCTTGAGATTAAGTGAATCATCCTTGAAGGACACTTACATCCTTGAGCAAGTGTTTAGCCTCAAGATCAAGACTGCATTTGATTTCAAGATTAGATCCATTATGGATAAAGTTCATAGTATGTGGACTAGTCAAGCTAGTATGCTTAATCTTGATAATCAGTATTTTTTCTCATCTTATGATCTTGATCTCTATGATGTTTGTGATCTTTATGAGGCATGGAGGCCTCTTATTTTCATCATGGTACAGCCATATTCATGAAAATGGTACTTTCAAATCAAAGATCATCATCAAGCATGGAGGAAGCGTATGGATATAGTGACAAATTGGTGGAATGCTCTTCAAAGTGTTGGCAAATGATTTCTACCAAAGAAATCTTATCATGGATTTGGTGAGGGTGCTGCTGTAATGGATCCCTTGGCTGATATTTACTTCACATGCATACCAAAGGATCCACTCAAAAAGTTTCACAACTCCTTGATTGATCTAGTACCTTACCAAGCTATTTTTTGAGGAGTGTCAAAAATTGTCAAAATCTATCTTGGTTACTTTATAATTTTATGTTTGTGAGTACATTTCACATGTGTGGAGCATGTTCCTACGTGTGTAAAATAGTTAGAATTAGTTTATAATGTTGGCTTTAGGGGTGTCATAAAGTTTGCTAGTCAAGCATCTTGGTGTCAGTAGGTGATAGGGCTAATTTTGGCTTTAGAGGTCAAATAGTCAAGTACACATGTTTTGTCATGATTAGGCCAAAAGTCAATTGTGAGGTACCTCGAGATAGTTAGGTTGCTTACAAGTGTCCCAGTTATATTTGATGAGTGATCAAGTCAAAGTGTTGGCAAAAGTCAAAGGGTCCAAATCATAAGTGAGAGATTTGTTTGAAGGGTCCATTCAAAAGTTAGGGATATTGCATCACTCACCCAATAGGATTAGAGAGGCTATTGTTTAAGGGGTCCAATAGGATTGAAGCATGGATCTCCACGAGTTCTATATGTACTCTTATTTTCTATGATAATTCAATGTGAGTTTTTGAGTCAACTTGAGATCTATCAATTTTCCTTGTATTGCACTCTCTCTCTACCCGAGACCAATAGGTCTATTCTCTCTCTAGAGTTTTTTTTTCATGAAGTACTCCCATGCATGTGAGAGGTCTTTGGTTATGAATGTATGCATGTAGAATGGTCTCTTTGCCTTAGATTTTGTCATTGATCTTGGATTTCAATCAATAGATAATCTATAGTGCATGAGACAAGATTACATTATCACATTTTCCAATAAACTTAAATTTCACTCTCAACATCCCATATGGATAAATGAAAGGTTAAATGAGTTAGAGAAGGAACTACCACTTCATCCTCAATACTATGACACTTGTTGTGACACAACATTGATCATCTTCAATAACTTAAATATTGCTACACTACGTAGAAACTCGACTCCCTTAGACATTGAAGCCCTCTTTAGCCAGGGTTGATTTCGGTATATATGAATTTTATATCATAGTGAAGGCTACTAAACGACTTATGCAATAAAAAAGAATATTAAAGACAATGGTATGCATGCTCAAAACTAGTTTATTGATAATAAGGTCTATTCCTAATATTAGTAGAAGGAGCACTTTCTCTTGTACAAGTCTAGTAAAAGCATGCCTGATTTTAATGATTGCAAAAACCATATATCAAACTTGACTCTCTACACTTGTTAGAAAAATATTGAGAAACAAGTGCAAGCAAATTGGGAATAGAAATAAAACTTAGTATCACACAAATCAAGATTAAAGTTGAGACAATCACAAGTTCTTCAGATCAAAAGGGTATCGGTTAAGTTTAATACCAACCACAAAATTTAGCTATGTATTGCATGCTAAGTTGCATGCAAGACATACACAATGGTCGTGCATATTTGATCGTAGGCTAGAGTTTTACCTTTATTCACTTCTTTGTGTTTTTAACCACACACCTATTGAGCAACACATCACTAGCTACCTATGAATAATGCAAGGTCCACGTATTAAAAGAAAAAAATCATACATGCTTTGGATAGACAAAATGTCTCAACTCTATTCTATCTGTGTGGACATCTTGAGTTGGTACAAATTACAACCACAAAAGAGTTCACCATACATGCATTAATTTCTGCAACATCACTTAGAAATGAAGAATTTCAAAAGTTTTACTATCATGCATTTGTGTTTCATTTTGTGGCATGCATTACAGGCACATAAGAGTCCATGAAGTGATAACCTTTTACACCATTGTTAAAAAACAAGGACTTCCAAATGTTGTACTGCCCATGCATGACCTAAAAATAGTGCGTGCTTTCTTTACGAGCTCTTGCCTTTGTAGGGCCAGGCCAAAAACCTTGTCATTAATTAATCTATAGAAAATCCTTTCATAAATATGTAAAGCTACCAAATTCTAATATAAATAAATAAACGAAAAAATCTTGATGTAAAATTTTTTTTGCCACAAATAGATGATACAAGAGGTGCAATATATGCACACAAGACCAAAAATGAGCACAAGGCTCCCTACATCCACTCTCATAGAATCTGAGATTCCAGCCAGATTCAAGCCTACACGTACATTAGCATAGTTTCAACTCTTCTCTAATTCGACCAATGTCTAGGACATTCTTGCCAAAATTTCCAAGTAATGATTCTTTTTCACAATGACATTGAATCAAGACTCACCTCCATTTATGATTTTGTATAAACTTTTTGGATATGCAAAAGCCATGTGTGATATATGCTTTCTATAGTATAGATAACATTTTAGATTAGTCAAGACTCAAAGCTCATTTTGCTGCAAGTCTACTTCAAAAAATGCACGTTTGCCCCAAAAACCATATTATTAGTATACATTATCATTGATGAGTACTATTCTAGTATTGTTCCATCTACACGATCAGGGGATGGTCTCATGATGACAATATTAATAATCTAATAATTTTCAGTACTTACAATTGAATTTGTGCCATCATGGTGTAATATTCTTATCCACAAGCCTTGATCACAATGGTTGCAGATCAACTCTGCATTAGCTAAATTACGAGTGCTACATGAGCTGTTTATCTTTTATATCTGGATCGATGATAGTACTCATCTGATCTGGAGTTTCATCCGGTTATAGTCAAGCTTATATGAGAAGACCTTGTGAAGGATATAAGGGGACTCAACAGTACCAACCATGCAGATCAGGATAAGTTTGGGTAGAAGAACAGAAAAAGTGAATGGATGTGGGGCGCATGCGAGAGTTGCCAAGATGTTTGGTTTCATGAAGTGGGTTGAACTTATCTCCACAGTTTCATTTGTGTTGTTGTTGTTTATATGTGACAGCTGCACTGCAAGTGATTCATCATTCAATGAGAAAGCGGACGTTCTGTCTGGAGGCACACCTGATGGAAGAGGTGAGTTCATTTTATCCATTTGTTCTTGTGACTTTTTCCTTTTCAGCTAAAGGAAAAATATATTCCTTATCGTGTTCACTGGTTACAACAAATTAGTAATCAATCAGCATGGCTCAGCTGATATAATGGATAAGTAGTAAGTACCAAACCTTCTTGTATTACTGTGGTCACTTCCCTGTCCATAGATTTGGAAGTAAACTGAATTCTATCCCAAAACCTAACGTTAATGCTGATCGGCTGGGCTACACCTTCACTCAACAAAGCCCTACTACGTATTATGGAATGAGCCGGGCACAGAATGGCCGAGCCTCGCCCAAAATTTTTTGGCATAGCATTTGCAGATGAATGGATGAGATTAAACTTTTTTGTGAGCCCTCTGTGGCCTCCACTCAAGCTCCTCCTAAAAAACCACAACATTTCTTTCCTCACAATTGCTATATACAATGCACAATCACCACACTCTTTTCTTGCAAGCACGATACCGAGTGGGATAGTCGTCGTCCATGGCATGGTCCAAGGTGTATTCTGATTCTAGTTTTACTTGTCATGTGCTCGCCTTCCCTCCCAGTACTGTCCCCTCGAATGCGCGTACCCCCTTGGGTGTGCTCTTTGCTTGCCACATGGCTTGTAAGTTTTTATCTCATAAGTTTTTGGGTAATTACTCATCTATTGCATATATGCAAACAACTTTGTATTTATTAGTTTGGGCTTATTGCATCTATGCCTGCAAAAATTTGGGTGCCAACAAAATAGTCGCGACACCTATCATGATAGTGCCCCCAAAAATGTTATGCATGTCGTACTTGTGCTTGCTAAAAAATTAGATTGTTGTCCTTGGACCCACAAAGAATTTTGTTGGGCACAGCGCATATTGCCTTGCTTGCTCGAAATTTATAGGGCCCTGCCATGTCCACTCGTCTCGTGCTTATTGGCTCGCTCGTTAACCCTATTCTTGTGAAAATAATCATCGACACAATCACCACACATGAGAGCAAGGAGTCCAGACCACAAAGTGAGGAATTCCATCAACCCTATAAACTCACTCATTGGCAATCATTGTACCAAGCTGGGCTAGATGGGTTGTATGTATTTTTTTGGGGAAGGGGGGTGGGGGCCGCCCGCATCTTGCGAGCACGGTGGCCCTTTGGCCCCGGTGCCCTCTTGACCACAATTTTTTTTGTTTTTTTTTTAATGAAAACTGGCTGCCCGGACGCCACGTGTCCAGGGAACCAATCTTTGTCCCATAAGCATTCCTATCAGACTATGGGGAGGGCATATATACACAAACTCCCCATAGCCTTGCATGTGTGTGTGTGAGAGGCTGCCCCTGCCCACCGCCCCGACGCCACCTGACCGCTGCCCGACGCCACCGCTGCCTGGCCTTGCCTGGCGCCGCCGCCACCTGCCTGCTGCTCGGCGCCACCGTTGCCCGACGCCTGCCTGCCCGGTGCGCCCGCTCGCCCTGCGCCGCCTGGCAAAATCAGGCGCCCGCTGATTTTTGACGGGCACTGCGCAGCTGACACGGGTCAACAGCGGGGAGGCCACCGAGGCCAAACCCCTCCCATGCGCGGGCAGTGCTCGTAAGCCCCAACGGTGGGGGCCTAGGAGGGGCCTTGCTCGAGGCCGTCTTGGCTTTCCATGCATAATGATCAAGTGCAAAGTTTTCTTTTTGGAATTTTTTTTACTATTTTTTTTTTAAGTTTTTTAACGATTTATGTGTAATGACTAGGGAAAAAAAATAGTTTTTACAAATTTTTTCCTACATAATTTGGGTATGGATAACCAATCATGTGCATGTGCCATGTGGTAGTCCGCCGTCATTGGTTGCTTGATTCTAGAGCATGATCCTAGCTCTCATGTGATTTTAGGCACATGAACCACTTTCTCCATCAAGAAAGCTCTCAAAGAGAAGCTCCAAGATATCTTAAAACTCAAAATTACAAAATGAACAATAGCCTCCAAATATAGCACAACCTCAGCTATTTATAATGGTCATTTGTGCCTCTACTATAAGTTTGGGGCCTTATTTGGCTAATTTGGGCCTTACAACCATTATTACAAGTCCGCTATTCACAAATATAGCGAGGTTGTTCGAGCCACCTTATTAACTGTCCTAATGACTAATTCTAGTCTACTTTAGCTCCATGGCCATATTTGGCAATTCATTAGTAAGCTCATGGGCTAATTACATGCAGCACATGACACTCCCCCTACTTTAAGCATTTTTGCCCTAAAAAATGAAGACCATGTAGCTCTTTTGTTGAGTGCCATGCTTCATGAATCCTTTGGTGGTAGTCGAAGAATATTTGGCCAACTTGAGTAAGAAACATCTTTTCTTGTATTATTCTTGTCAGTAGCCATCTACCATCAGATTTTGTTGCCTCAGCTTATTAGCATAGAACAAGGTTGCAACGAGAATTCTTCATAAAGAACCTTTGATCTACAACTGATCTCATAGATTTGATAAGATCACTGAAGAAGAGATTGATGTAACACAAGAAAGCCTCAAGTTGCATTAGTTTTGCATGGGTTGACATATTCCAAGCAACAGACATTTGAAAGTCTTCTTCCTCGGTATCTTCCTTGATTGGATGGGCTATTTAATTCCATATGCGTCTTTTTTTGTCCCTACATTCGGTGCTATAGCCTTATGCATTGCTCCTTGATGTAGGATAGTGGTATCTATTTCTAGCTCCAGAGCAGTTATTAGAGCCATGCATCAAATCCCATGAAGTGTAGGGCATCTGTACACAAGGAATTTGACGGTTTTGAATTCAGTTTCAAAGTTAACATATTTTCCTTGTTGATAGGATTGATGGCATCCTCTAACGCAAGAATATTCAAGGATTTTGCACCAACTCCTTCCATCAATATCACATTAGATTCATTAATTGGTAACTCGGTGCAAATTTGCTCTTCAAAAATAAATTTTTGGCAATAAACTTTGAATAAAGTAAATCGACACTCAATAAATGAAAATTATTGACTTCATTGAAGCAATGTTGATACCAATTTCATCATCAAAAACCTCATTGCTATATTGGTATTTGAATTTTGCGTCAGTGTTATATCGCTCGCTTGATCCATGTTCAAGAATAACTCCAATCATTATCAATAATATGGTCATAACCACTAATTTGTGGAGTAGAGCATAATTCTCAGCAATCAAATTGTACTCCATGATTTAATTGCAGTTGTAGAAGTTCGCTCGGCTCATAGTATACCTCCTTATTTTGATCTTGGTCCTGATCATTACAACTGTCGGACAAGACTTGATCTGGATTTTTAAATTGGTCTTCATCCACTTGTCCATTGGTGCTTTGCTGATATTGATTTGTCTCCATGGAAGATAGATCGATATTAAGAATCTTGTTTTCTTCCTCAAAACCATCAGTTTCATCAAAAAATTCATGATCTTGTCTACTCAATACATCTCGATCATTATCTAATTTTGGCTTGAAAGTTTTCATCTGAATTATAGGAGGCGTCGTTGTGAAGTCATCAACCTTTATGCCAGAGTAGGGATTGACATTTATATTTGGCAAGGGATTAGTTTCGCCCAGATTAAGATTAGCATTCAGTTTCCGTGACATGGACCTAGTAGCAAGCATAGATTTACAATCAGCTATCAATATGACCATTTGGTCATGGTGCTGCCGCGCTAATTGTGCACACTACTCGATAAGTTTACGTAATCTTTCTTTTGTTCCCATGTTCTTCTCACTCATTGTAGGGCTTACAATATCATTTGATCTTCCACGAATGCTGGCCCACTGTTGTTGAGTTGATGACGTTAAACTTGCCCCAAAATTAACATAGGAGCTGGAAATTGTCGCTCCACTCGCCATAGTAATATTCCTTCCCTCCTTAAAATTTTTTGCGTTAAGAAATGATGTACCCATCAGAGAAGGACCAATCATACATGTAATGGCATAAAGAGAACACACTTCATTGTGATCAATTTCTTCACTTTCATAGGCATCTTCATAGGCCTCATAATCAACGTTATCATCTTCATTATGATCAAAATGTTGTTCTGCACCATGGTGATGTCGTCTTTTGAGTTAATCAAGATCATAGAATTGATCCATGGGCTCGTAGTGATATTTTGTTCCACTTTGCACATGTTGTTGCTCATCCACGCTTGTCGCTTCAAATTGATCTTCATTAGTAAATTGGAATTGATCTTGATCCTGATAATCACCATCATTGAACTCTAGTTCTTCTAGAGCATCAAATGGCTCAACTGCTTCATCTGCAAAGCCATCTTCAATGACTGGTTCGTGTTGTTCTTCACCTTGCTGATCGTTGTTGAAATCCTCAGAGTAATGGTCAAGTTCTGAAGTGTCATTGTAGTTCTGATACTGATCATCATTAGAAAAATCATCGTTCTGGTCTTGATACTGATTGTCATCAGTGATTTCATCACCTTGATCATAATCTTCAATGTTATTGTCACCTTGATCATAATCTTCGTTGTAATCATCACCTTGATCCCAACATTCCTCCACACCATTGTCATAATTGTCACAACAATATGACTGATTGTCATCATCTTGTTCATAATCCCAATCCATTGGAATCGATGTGGAATAACCAAATCTTGTAACTGTGGATTGCAATCTTGGGAAGAATTTTGAAGTGATATGAAAATCGAATTTAGCAAGGTGCAGTTAAGTAGTGACGAGAGACATGGGTTTTTTTTATAGAGCAGATACAGAAACTTTTGAAGAGGTCAAATTTTGGTACAAATAATATTTCTACACTGACAATCTTGTTGAGCTAATGAAGTTTGCTTTTTACGGCACTGCAATCCAAGCTCAAACAGATGAGATACGGTCAATTGAAGGAATAAAGAATTAAATGTAAACAACTTTAGGACAACGGGGTCCTAAAAAAATTATAATTAAGCAGTAAATAATGATGACGACATGATGATCATCGTAGTCAGCGCAGTGAGCTGAGTAATTTCCATTTTTATACCACTGAATTTTGAGATCCAACAAAAAAGTTCAAGTTCTAAAGGTTTGAAGACAACTATGGAATGAATTAACTAGATTTTAGAGTGGGGTTTCTAAAAAATTAACAAATCAAATTCTATAAGAATTGAGAATATTGTAGTGCTCGTAATGAGAGTATAAAACCCGTTAAAGAGAAACAAAACCGATTTTTTTTATCTTTATCGGGCATGTGAATGGAAAGGATGGAATATTATTTTCGAAATCTTTTTTTTCTGGAATATTCCAGAATCCGGAGGGAGGCGCATGGCTGGGCGCAGACAGAGAGGTTGGGGTCGGAATTGTTTTTTGGGAATATTACGGAATCCGGAGGGAGGCGCAGGCCTGGGCGGACAGAAAACACCAGGGAGAGGGAGAGGTACGGGCTGGAGAGGCGAGAAGAAAGGAAAAAAGAAAACCATCGCAGGGCACCTGAGAGAGAAAAAAGAAAACCATCACCGGGCACCGGTTGTAGCATGCAGCCTTCAAATGCACCTCAAGGCTGCATGCTACATGGTAGCAGGCCTGCTCAAGCCTGCTACCTGTCGTAATTGAAGTTTGGACCTTTTAATTGAAAGGCCCAAACTAATATGGGTTTAAACTTCTCTTATTTGATCCAATAAAAATCTGCCACCTGTTCACTATGAGCCCAAATGACAATTACGGACTAGGTAGCGGGCGTGAGCACCCCGCTACCGACTGTAGCATGCAGCCTTAATGCACCAAGCCACCCTGCGGCAAGGTGCATTGAAGGCTGCATGCTACATGGTAGCAGGCCTTGAAAGGCCCAAACTAATATGGGTTTAAACTTCTCCTATTTGATCCAATAAAAATCTGCCACCTGTCCACTATGAGCCCAAATGACAATTACGGAGAGAGAACGTGCGGGAGATGGGGGGTGGCGCCAGGGAGTGGTACGCGTGGGGAGGGTTAGGTTCAGGCTAAAGTTTTTTTTTTCTTTCAATGTTTATTCAATCCCTGGGGTTAGGGTTAGAAAAATTGGCCAAGGTGTTTGTTTTTTGCACTTTTTTTTTCTTTTTTACCCTAAATTGCAAAGGTGGGGTTAGGGTTCTGCAAACGTAGGGTTAGGTCAGATTTTTTTTTAATGAACCTACGAAAACTTCAGAATGAAGAAATAAAAAAAAATTAACAAAAAAGTAAAACTTCAAAAATGAAAAGTTGAAGTGCTTCTCTCCCAAATTTCCACCAAAAACTAGTTTTAGACCTCCTTCACAAGAATTGTCATATCTCTCTCAATTTTCAACCAAATTGGCTCAAATTCAAGCTAAGACAGAGATCTACAATCATGTTAAACTAGAGTCACAAAATTCGGCCAAAATTTTAGCCAAAAATGGAGAAAAACAGACTGCAAAAACTATAACTAATTAAAAATGGAAGTAAATCACTAAAATGGCCATAACTTGGCCATTATAGCTCCAAATCAGAAAAGTTTAGCACCTCCAGAAAGCTAAACAAAAGATCTACTGATCTACAATAAGAAATCACACATATATGGTCAAAAATTGAATAAAAAATTATTGGAAATTGGAAAAAACAAGAAACTCTGCCAAACTTAACAAGAACCACCAAATCTGATGGGGAAAGGATCTAAGGCTTTGATACCAAAAATTGTCATGTGCCAAACTTAGCATTCAAACATCTTATCCATTCATTAAGATCAAATTACAATGGAAATACAAGAAATCAAGAAAACAAGCCAAAAATCAAGAAGATAGCTAAAAGTAGCAAAACTTCAGCAAAATAGGCAAAGTAAGGTATCATTATTCATGATTATTGATCATTCACAAGATAGGGGCCTGATTCTAGAGCATGATCATAGCTCTCATGTGATTTTAGGAACATGAACACTTTCTCCATCAAGAAAGCTCTCAAAGAGAAGCTCCAAGATATCTTGAAACACAAAATTATAAAATGAACAATAGCCTCCAAATTTAGCAAGTTTGCTATTCACAAATACAGGGAAGTTGTTCAAGCCACCTTATTAACTGTCCTAATGACTAATTCTAGTCTACTTTTAGCTACATGGCCATATTTGGCAATTCATTATTAGTAAGCTCATGGGCTAATTACATGCAGCACATGACAAGGTCCTCATTATCTTTGATTTTATCAAAGATAGAAATCTAACACTCTCCCTTAATGTGAATCTTGAAAAACTTGATATTCAGATTTAACAAATTGTTAAGCCTGTTATAAATTTCAATTGATAATGCCTTCATAAAATATATGTTGCCCTGCTATAAACTGAGTTATGCAAAATGTATGTTCGACTTCTTGACTAATTATAATCGAATGATAAAGATACTTCTCCATCTGCTCCACTTCCTCTTGAGACTGTGGGCATTATTTCTTAGAAAATTTCAAACAAGGGTTCATTGGAAAATTTGTTGATTTGCAGTCTACCATGTTATGCTTTTCCAGTAAGTTTTCGTATATACCTTTGCTGACTAATAAAAATGGCTCAACCTTTGAAAATTTGTATTTCAAGACAAAAATGTGTCATGTTGAACTCATTTGACAACATAGCTTTGTATCATTTAATAATGGAGATATTGTTACTGAAAGATAAATTATCATCAACTTATAATGTGATGATGATAAAAGATGATGCTGCTGCCTTGAAGTCTATGTTAGAGTCGGCTAAGCTAGGTATAAAACCGTGTTCTAGAAAAAATGTCTTGATCCTTTAAACCCATGCCCATGGTGACTACTTAAGCCCATAAAGAGCTTTATAAAATTTGCAATCCTGATGCTCTTTGCCTTCAAGTTCATAACCTTCCGGTTGAGACATGTATATGTCTTCTACCTTTATAAAAAATAAATCATCTATAATGAATTCAATATTTTGACCCAAATCTACAATTCTACTTTTAGAAAGCAGATTCTTTGTAAGATTTGGAACATGCAGAACATTTGGTACTAATTTGACTTCACTATTCTGAAATTGTAACTTTACAGTACCTTCACCATAGATATGATGTGTGCTGCTATCACCCAAATGAAGATGCCTTTGAGTGTTGAAAGAGTTGGACTCTTGAAACCAGTCTCAACAATTGGTCATATGTTGGATAGCCCCTGAGTCCAAATACCAACTTGATTCATCATCTTGTTTGTCTCCAGTCTTGCCAAAAATGCTTTTTCATCTTCATCTTTGTCAGTGGGCTTAGAAGTTTCTATTGTGTTTGCCTACTGCTGCTGGTTTTCCTTGTTTGCGTTGCCTCATACGAGGCTTGACACACATGGTCACTGCAGCCTAAAAAATATGCATAGGGGGGACGTACGGGCCGTATGCCCCCCATAGCCCCCTCCCCGTTCCGCCAGCCCGGGTTTTGGCGCCCGGGAACCGCACTCCCCTCCCGGCGCTTGGGTCTCGAAGCGCCACATGGTGCCTCTTTCCTTGTCCCATAAGCACTGGGGAGACTTTGCCGTGGCGCCATATATATGGAAACTTCCCCTATACTAGTATGTGTGTGCCCGGGAGATGGTGGCACCAGACAGCTGAGCCGGTGGGTGTCGGGCAGCACGCACGGGTGAGCGCCGGGCAAGTGGGTGGTGCCGGTCATCACCTGCCTGGACAGGTGGCGCTGTACGGGTGGACGTTGCGTGCAGGTGGCTGGCGCCGGGCAGCAGGGCGCCAGGCAGGCAGTGCTTGGTACAGCAGTGCCCTGGAAATTTTTTTTCCCGGGCCATCCGGATGATTTCACCAGTGGGGCCCCAACCTACTGGGTCCAGGGGGCACTACAGCCCCATGCGCTTAGCCCTGTGCGCATTTCAGCCCGGGGCGTCGAAGTCGCTGATTGGCACGGGAGGGGGGATAATGCCTGCTCCCATGCCTCTGTGACACATGGAGTGGGGGCTGCCCGACCCTTTTTTTTCCCGGTTGGGCGTGCATGGTGCCCGCTAAAAACAAATTTTTCGCGAGAACCCCTCCCGTGGCGCCAGCCAGGCACAAGTGGCACTTGGCATTCGTCGGCAATTGGCGCCGGGCAGCCACAGGCAAGGCCGTCGACAATCGCGGGCGGGTGGTGCCGAAAGCCACAGGCAGGGGGCGCCAGACAGGTGGGTGGTGCCATGTAGCCACAACAAGGCGCCAAGCAGGTGGCGTCGGCACCAACACACCCAAGCACACACATGTGAGATGCTGGGAGACATTGGGTATAAAAAATCCCATAGGAAAACTTATGAGATAAATTTTGGTTGCTCGGACATGTGGCGCCCGGGCAACCAATATTTAAACAAAAAAAAAGGGGGCAGGAGCGGATTACGACTGGGACATGTGTGGATCAACGCACGGTGCCGGGCGTAATCCCCTCCGTCCCAATAAGAGATGAGGTTGGGCGTCCCTACAACCCATAGCTTGCTTCCCACTTGCCAATACCTAGTAGTGATATCCATACTACCGTTTATATATACATCTTGTACTTTTTGCAACTATGATGCAAGATCTGTTGCATGCTTGGACTTGTTCCATGCGCCTGCGGCCTTTCTGCTTTTTTCTCTGCTTATATTCAGCAATTCCACTATAAAAACATCATGAACTGTAAGATCGATTAATAACATTAAAAAATGGGAAAAAGGTCATTTATTCATAAGGACAAAGCTATTTTCTGTGGTACTTTTTGAAAGATACAGGAAGCTTTAACTTGTATCTGTTGTAATGACGATGGTTGCGTGAGTGTTGTGTCTCCAGGATTACAGGTTGAAAGGTCACCTCTGGTTCAGGATGTCCAAGCTTTGATATCTCTCAAAACAGTGCTTATGCTTGCCAATCCACATATCTCCAGCAGCCCACTTGTAACTTGGGAACAAAATGCCACTGATCCATGTAACTGGGAGGGAGTTCAGTGTACTTTTGTTTCTGGAGTAATCAGGGTAACAAGCTTGGATTTATCCAACAGCACATTGATGGGAGACATTCCTGCTCAGCTATTCAATCTTACAGCTCTAGTTTCTTTATCACTAAAATTTAACCGATTCAGTGGTAACATTCCCTCTGCATTTGGAAATCTTTCTTCCCTAAATGATTTGGACCTTTCCAACAATTCCTTAAATGGCAAAATCCCAGAAAGCTTTCTTAATCTGATTAATTTGCAGTATCTGAACATGGCTGGCAATCAACTGACCGGTGGAATCCCTGATGCACTTACCATTATGTGTGGTGATTTGAAAATACTCAACATTTCCAAAAACCCAAATCTTGGTGGGCAACTTCCTCTCGGAATACTTGCTTGCAAAAATCTGACTGTTCTTGATCTCGAGCTCAGCAATTTGCAAGGTTACGTACCTGTTGAGCTGGGCCAAATTCCAGGCCTACAATTCTTGAACCTGGGAGGCAATAATTTCACAGGACCTCTTCCAGATGAACTCTTTTCTAGCTGTTCTTCTTTGTCACACATGGATCTCTCCCTCAATCATTTGATGGAAGGGTTCACCGGCAATTGGAAACTGCAGTGCATTATCAGTATTGATGCTTAGTCAAAATCATCTGACATCAATTCCTGTAGAGCTAAGTCAGCTCACTAACCTCACATGGTTATTCCTGGGACAAAATCAATTGTCGGGGAAATTCCTACCCAGATAACTAACTTGGTTAGCCTCACTATCCTTGATTTGAGAGCCAACGAGTTCAGTGGAAACATTCCCCCGCCCTGGGCCACCTGAAATTCTTACAGTACTTGATGCTAGAAAACAATAACTTCTCGGAAGTTTACCAACAGAATTTGCAATGCTTTCAGATTTGATATATTTGGATGTTAGTGACAATCTACTTGGAGGAGCAATTCCCGACTTTTTACAAAACTTGACCAGTATGCAGTTTCTTTTCCTTGCCAACAATTCTTATTCAGGATATATTCCTCCTGAGCTGGGGTTACCTCCCCAACTTGCAGGTCCTTGACCTTGGAGACAACAAACTAACTGGGAACATTCCAAACCCATAGGATATCTTCATAGCCTACTATGGCTTCGTCTGGCAAACAATCGCCTTAGTGGTCCAATTCCGCATGAAATTGGAAACTGTTCTAGCCTCATGTGGCTGAATTTGTTCAACAATTCACTCTCAGGTCCAATACCAGAAAGTATAGGCTTAATTGGCAGAATGTCAGTAGCGACATTTGCATCAAACAGCAAGAATCTCCTCTATCTTCAATACAGCTAGGTGAGTGCAACATGGTTTTACGGTGGTTGCCAGATTCAGAATATCCTTTCAATCAATATCCGGCTGTTCTTCCCCAGAGAAAGTGCAACAGGTTCTGGAATCGAATTATGACAGGTGATGTTATTTTGCCTATCTGCAAGAATCAGTCAAGAATTGCTGAGAATGGTTACATCCAAATGTCAATGAACATGTTAAGTGGCAGTTTGCCGATGAGCTGAGTGAAACATACCACCATAATGCCATATTCATGTCTGACAACAATATATCGGGTGTGATACCTGATATATT
>MU834561.1:0-46030 GCA_029204225.1 Diphasiastrum complanatum | reverse complement strand
GGATAGTTTTCCAAAGAACAAGCTAAGAAGAAGAATATGTTTTATCATAAAGGAGAGTGATGCAGTGTGCACACATTTAGTATCTCACATGTAAGTGAGGATCTGAGGTCTCCATCAAGTCCCTCGATGTCCAATTAACACTTGCAATCAGAACCTCTTGCATTGCCATAGCTCAAAAATTTCCTCATGAAGTCTTATTTGCCTACCTTCTCTTATGTGGCGTATTTACATATTCAAAGCCCACAAAAATTTCAAATCTTTTAAGCACTTATATGTTTTGAAGGATATACATGTATGTGAAATTGTTGAATGGCTAGTAAATTTTATTGAACTAAGAAGTGAAGCTAACACATTGTTTACAGTTGATCGCCTGCTATCTAAATAGATTTAGCCACTAGTAATAGGCTTTATTTAAAGGCATACATGAATGTCTCTTATTGTGGCTTTTGTTGATTTGTTGTATCAACACCTAGTTGTAAGGGAAACCCCTCAAGATCCTGCTTACAAGACAAAACAATAGAAAACACACTGCTGGAGAAACCACCCAACCGATTAGAAGCAATCAATCAATCTCTAGAAGCTTCAGCCCCAAGCCAAGGATTAGGAAGCATGAGAGTAGAGAGAGATCCTGGCAATGAATCCACAAAACCATGATGGACTAGGGCGAGTTTGGCCTCCTTATATAAGACTAAGAACCCCTTGTGCAAATAGTAATGCAAGGTCCCAACTCTCCTATACATAGATTCCACTATACATAGAGTCTCTATACATGGATTCTCTATACATAGATTGCTATTGATACTCTACACATGCATAGATGGTCCCAAACCTTGTACTAACTCTAATTAGTGTGTCTGGGCCTCACAAGGTTATTAATTACTTGCGGGTCGCATCCCGTATGACATGGCATAACCAATAAGCTTGTTCCTCTAGAGTATCGTGTATCCAAGACTAGGAGTATACTGAATCCTATATTATGGTCATGGACATAACATTCTTCCCCCCTTAATCTAGTTATGTCCTCATAATAGGAAAGAAAATCAATAACAGTTCCTTTAACTTTCAATATTAACCTAGAAAATCATTATTCTTAGTCGGACTTACATATCAAACAAGTACTCAAAGATAAACTATTTTTCAATCATGAATCTCTACCCTAGAGTACAAGTTCAGGTTTGGAAAGTACACTAAGTGATAAATTTTCTCATCCGAGTTTTAGTCTTTATAAGTTAGTAACTTAACCTTTATGTAAAACACTACATGACCACTGAACAGAGATTAAAGTTAAAGAAAATTAACAATTACAGTCTGGAAATATCCACAATCTCTGGCAGACAACCATTGAAATACAAAATAACTTAAATTATATTTGCACATTCTTTTTTTTTAAAGTACATTTTCTAAGGAATTTTCACTGATGCCTCTCAATTCAGAACTTGACATATTCTCAACACTCTCGTTTTCAGCTGATGAAGTGGAAGACCCATCTTCTTTATCAGAGTCAACTGGCATGTCTTCCTCAGAATCCGCGTCTAATGTTGACAAAAAACCTTGTAAATCAGCTTTTCTCTGTTGATGACGAGTGGAGGATGATGGTTTTTCAAGTAATCCAAGTTATTTTTTCAATATAGATATTGTTGACTTTCGTAGATGATTGGTCATTGTTAATTCAAAATTAAATGCCAAAACATCTACATCCTGTAGACTCAAATTGTCGACTCTTGTTGATTTTTTGGCAATCTCTTTCTCTTGCCCTTTGGATCTACTTGCAACATTTCGAGTTTGTACCTTCCCAAAAAAGCATTCGTTGAAGTGGTGCGCAACCTACGGACACATAGTACTTTTGTTTGATTGCTATTTTGAATAAAACCAAGTACTTTGGCAATCCAAAATGGATGTCCTTCATTGTTTTCTGAAGCTAGAAGTGCAACAAGGCTTTCAATTTGGATTTCATTCAAATCACCACGCCATTTCATTTTTGCAGCTTTTACACTTTGCCTATTCTTCCTTGAGCCCACATAAATTCACTCACCTTGCACAAGCTGCAGGAAGTCATTATCTCGAGGAAGATCTGAAGGTTCGACAGTCGTAGTTGATGTTTCTAATTTATGAGGCCAATGAAATTCATCAGTTGCTGATGTATGTTTGAGATTGAGCAAACTGATTTTTTGTTCCTCGAAAAAGTCCATCCACCAATGCTTATCAAACTCATCAAAAAAATGATACGCTGCTTGAATACTTGATTCCAAAAAATTTAATGAGGCAAATGGATCAATCTCACGATGTTCTCTTTGCGCCTTTTGTTCTTCTAGCAAGGGCTTCAAGGAAGACAACACAACAAGCTTGATTTGAGTCGATGGAATGTTAAGCAAAAATCGAACTCCTTCAAGAGGTAGCCACGAAACTGAATTTGAAAATAGTTTGCCCCATAATAATATAATGCCTGATTCGTTACATTTGATTTTAAACTAGTGCTGAAAGCTAATATCATTGATATTAGCTATGCATCGCTCTATTTCGTTGGATGTTTTAAAATAATCACGAAAATCATATGTGTGTATGATTAATGACACCTTTGGCCACATACTATTCCTCAATAATGCTTTGAAGCATTGGTAATAAAAATGCTTTCTTGCATCTCAACCTCTTAGAAAAGCAACTAAACATTTGATCAATTTGATCGTGGGTATGTCCTACCAGCAAAATTCCTATTTTTACTTTTTTGAAAAAAAAATTCTCCACTAGCATAGACAAGTATGCCAAAACGGTTTGATTTTTATTTTCCCTAGTAGTGTTGTCAAGCTGCAAATAAAGTATTTCTGGAAGATTTTCACCAAATTCACAAATTATCTTATGTACAATGGTGATCGTCAAATTTGGATCATTTTGAACATTGGGATAATTAAAAAAGGAAATCCATAGTTTTATGCAGGGCTTTCTTGAAGTCACAATTTCTTCAATGCCTTCTTGAAGTCACAACTTCTTCAATTTGGAGAGTTGTTATTTTTCATTCTTCTTGGCAGTCAGCATCAGTACAAAAAACTCTACTAACTTTTTGTAATGCGAAAATTGAGAATGTTGTGTGGTAAGTTCTTAAGTTCTTGAATTATCAATTCGTATTTTAATTCATAAATTTATTTTAAATTTTTTTATCTTTAAATCAAGATTTTAAATTGATTTTACTTGTAATGTTCCATGTCAAGTACAAGCCCAATGTTAGGAACTCGGGAGGAGCTCGACTTTGCAATGAAATAGAATACATAACCATCGGTAATTATTCTTTGGATGGCAAACGCTTGATGCTGCATTATAACACTTCTTGATTGACAAGTTTTGGAAACTTGTTCTAGTATCCAGTTGTGACAAAGAAATTAAAACAATCCAATGACGGATTCCGTGGCTTGTCCCTACCAAAAAGCCACAACAATTAATTAATCATTGAATTGATATTTTTTCTCACCCAGCTGATTAGATTTTAGATTTATTTAGCGGTAGCGGTAGTACGAGCGCATGTGCTGTTCAGAAAGGCAGACATGTTGCTGCAGTAGATTTAGATACTAATTTAGTTGATTTTATAAAAATGAGAATGAAATCTCTTTCAATTTTGCCAGATGAATTATCTGAAGTGGGAAAGAGTTTGGACAGCGAGGATACAATAATTCCCTTGTCCTAGGAACCTCAGCCTCCTGCTAGCGGAAAAGTAGGCGACATAGGAGAATTTGTTGATGTCTTGGTTCAAGATTACAATGTAGTAACTGTAGTCGAGAAAATTGTACAAGATGTGCCACTTGTGTGCACATCATCTTTGGAAGCTTAGAATTCATTGAAGAAGCTTTATGAATCCAAGTCTACTTCTAGAGTGTTGACTCTAAGAAGGCAAATCTTTTCTTGTTTGCAAAAGAATGAAGAAAGTCCAAGTACTTTTGTTTTGAGAATGAAAGCATTGAATGATGAGTTAGCTTGCATAGATGAAAGCATCAAGGAAGGAGAGCTTATTCAAGTGATTCTTAATGGCTTGTTGGATGCTCATGATAACATTGTTCAAAGTATTGCTATTCAAAAGACTTTGCCAAGTTTGATGGATCTTCAAGAGATCTTGATCAATGAGGAATATAGGCTTCAAGCAAGAGGTGGATCTACATCGACACTTCAAGAGGATGATATGTCCACAAAGGGCAAATTCAAGGGCAAAACCAAAAGCATGTGGTCTAAAGGGCAAGATCAAGTGGATGCTTCTTCAAGTGGCAAAAAGAAGGATAGATCAAAGCTCAAGTGCTTCTATTGTGGCATCAAAGGACGCTTTGCAAGTGAGTGCTACAAGAAGAAGAGAGATCAAGGAGACAAGCAAGGTAATCTTACTCTTGATGAGGATGGTTTGGATGTGCAAGATGCAAATGATGATGCTTTTGTGATGTCTTCATGTATGCTTGCTAATGATGGAGATCTAGATCCTTGGTGGATTGATAGTGGAGCAAGTTCACACATGACCTTTCACAAAGAGTATTTCACTTCTTTGTTGGCATATGGAGATGACAAGAGGGTGATCTACACGGCCAATGATGGTGATTGTGCAATCAAAGGGATTGGCACAATTCCTATTTCTCTCTCTACAAATAGCAATGTTCATTTGGAGGATGTCTTGTTTATTCCATCTATTACCAAGAATTTGCTTAGTGTGAGTCAAATGCTAAGTAAAGGCCTCAAGGTGGAGTTTGATGGAGATGCTTGTTTGCTCAAAAGAAAGGATGTCTTGATTGGAAAAGGTAAAAGACAAGGGAATTTGTTTAAACTTGATGCTTGTGTTATTGCTAACCAAGTTGGATGTGTTGCGAGGGAGCAAATTTCTATTCAAGAGGTTTGGCACAAAAGGATGGGACACCTCAACTTCAAGTCATTGGAGGTAATGGCAAGGAAGAAGGTTGTGATTGGTCTTCCAAGTTCCTTAAGTAATGACAAGCATGTTTGTGAGTCTTGTGCTTTGTCTAAGTCACATAGACTACCTTATACTAGATCTACAAAGCCTTTTCAACTTGTACATTCGGATATTCATGGATTTACTACAATTAGCAATAGTGGAGCTAAGATGTATGTAACATTCATTGATGATTTTAGTAGATTTTGTTGGATCTATCTACTAAAGAGCAAGGATGAAGTGTATGATGTCTTTGTCAAGTTCAAAAATGCAAGGGAGAACCAATTCTCCAAAAAGATCAAGTGCTTGAGAGGTGACAATGGTGGTGAGTACATATCTAACAAGTTCAAGGCCTTTTGTGATGAGCATGGGATCAAGAGGGAGTATACAACATCAAGGACCCCACAACAAGATGAAGTGGCTGAAAGGAAGAAGAGAACTTTATGTGAAAGTGCTAAAGCTATGAGGTTAAGTGCTAATCTTGACAAACCATTTTGGGATCAAGCTTTGTTGTGTGCCAATTTCTTGTGCAATAGGTGGCCGAGTGCTATTTTGGATGGAATGACACCTTTTGAGATGCTATTCAAGAGGAGGTCGAGTGTCAACTTTCTAAGAACCTTTGGATGCACATGCTATGTCAACATTACTCTTGATGATAGGACCAAGGAGAATCCATCTTCAAGAAGAGGTATTTTTGTTGGATATAGTGAGGTGAGTAAAGCCTACAAGGTTTACATTCCTTCTACTAACAAAGTGATTGTTGGTAGAGATGTCATTTTTGATGAGGGAAACATTCCAAAGGTGTCTTCAAGCATGATTGATGGTAAAGTAGATGGATCTAACATTCTTGATGTTGATGAGAAAGATCCTACTTTGGATGGTGGTGATGATGGACCTTCATCAAGTCAAAAGCCAAGGAGAACATCAAGAGAAAGACACGTACCTTCAAGGCTCACATATGATCAAAAGGGTAAGCAAGTAGTTTTTGGAAATTATGTTGCTTTCCTAACCTCTTTGGATGAGCCTAAAAGTGTAGATCAAGCAAGGAAAGAAGAGGAGTGGATCCAAGCAATGGATCTTGAGTATTGATCTCTTATGAAGAGTGGAACATCTTTTGGAGGATCTTCTTGTGTACATGGATCTATGCAAGTGGATGGATGTTATCTTGTTGTAAAATTTAGTAATGGATCTGGAAAACAAAGTTTGTTCAATGACTTTGATGGTCAAGTTGAAGATCAAGAGGTTGATCTCAAAGCGCTTCAACTAGCCAAAAGGGAAGTTGGCAATTTGGAGCTAGTCAAGAGCATCAAAGGAGAGGTAATTGGCAAAGTTGTTATGGATATGTTTTTACAGCATATTGAAGACTCAAGTAAGGTCAAAGGAGCAGCAAGGAAGTGTTTTTCAAGTTTACTTTACTTGTTCTATCTCATGTTTGAGCAATTTCATGTGGATGTGTGCAAATTGTCAAGATATGGTAAAACTAGCTACATTGGTGAGCATTGTTTTGATGTTGCATTTGTACTAGCATTCTTGGCTGATTTTGCTGATGGAAATGAAGCTATTGGAGGTTCATTATGTCACTCATCCATGGCTAAGTTCTCAAGTGTTGAGCTACTTGGTGCTAATACTTGGAGATTGTCAATTTTTGGTGAATTCATGGTCATTTTCTTGTGTCAAGTAGATCTTGAAGATGGACTAGTGCAAACTACTTGGTTTATGGAGTCATGTGGTGCTGGATTGGCATTATTAATGTACTCACCTACACATGGATTTCCAAGGTTTGATGGTTTCTTGTGGCAAGATGATGATGGAGGCTCATTCATGGAGTATCATGGTGGATACAAGGCAACAAAGGACAAAGGAGGAGGAGACATGCAAGCAAAAGTTGATCACTCACATTTATTGTTTGTTTGCTGTATTTTTCCAAAGATTTCAAAGTTGGAAGCATGGTGGAATCATTTCATTTACATTCTATTTGATTCTTCATGTTCTAGTCACATTTTTACATGTAAAATTTATGTAAGAAATAGTGAAGCATCCCAAGTATGGTTGTTTCTATTTTGAGCATTACATGATCATTGAAAGGAGATCTATTCTTAGGAAGAAGATCATTCTTATGATGGATCAAAGTTCTATTGGCAAAAACTATGCTAGGAGCATTGGAAGCTAGGAAAGTGAGTTTTGAGGTACATCATTGGAACTCGAGATTTTGGCATATTGTATGAGGGATCATCACCTAATCTTTTTGGATTTTCAGATTTGGACTATGCTGGAGATGTAATAGATAGGAAATCCATTAGTTCTTATTGTATTTTCATAGGTGATGGAGCTATATCATGGATGTCAAAGAAACAAGCCACTATCTCATTGTCATCTAGTGAGGCCGAGTACAAAGCTCTTACACATTGCACAAAGGAGATGGTATGGATCAAAAGGATGATCAAGGATCTTCACTTGCTGGAATTTTCAGAGAGCCAAATCATCTTTTGTGACAATCAATAAGCCCAAAGAATGGCATTCAATCCTATCTTTCATGCTAGGAGCAAGCATATTGAGATACAATATCATTTTGTGAGGGAGCGAGTCATTGCAAAGGAGGTGGAGCTTCAACATGTGTCTTCAAGGGAATGTGTAGCTGATATCTTCACCAAAGCATTGGGAAAATACTTGTTCATGAAGCATAGGACTTCACTTGGAGTATTATCAAAGTCTATGCTAAAACTAGTTGAAGAGGGAGTGTGAAAGATTCAACTAGTTTCATCACATTTTGCAATATTTCCATATTTGGCATATTGAGGCAAAAACTTGTTTTAGAGTTAGAGGTTGACTTTTCAAAGTTCATTAGTCTAAATTTCATTTAAATAAACACTTTTTGAAAGTGTGTAAAGATAGAATGCGAGTTTGAGTAGATTCAATTTGAATAAGTTGGGTACATTGAATCTAGACCCAAAATTGGTAGGGTTAGCATTTTGGTGGGAAAGCCAAGTGGCCAAATAGGGTTTGGACCTGTTATAAAAGGATGTAACTCGTGGAGAGAGTCATCTTCTCTCTTCTCTACCTCATTTCATGCTTATACATGGTTCTCTTGGATTCTACTATCCATTGGTGCACTATCTTGGTGATTGCTTGCAATTCTATGTGTAGAATGATCTATATTTGCTATTTTTGGATCCACACATGTGAAATACAGTAGCTTGCTGGTTTTGTACAGACAGCAACAGTACATAATCATTTCATTCAAGTTTGATCAAGTTCTATTAGTGTTTGCATCTCAAATTGTGTGTAGATGCTGATTTTTCTACATTGGTGAAATTGATAGTATATTTGTCTTTCTAACCAAAGATCATTCAAGTAGATTGGATCTTAAGGATCTGAAATCTTTCACACAAAGAAGGTTCTTTGTCTTAAAAGGCTTTTGGAGGAGCTTCATGTGATCAAGGATGAAGACATTCCATGCATATATTGTGACAATCAAGCAGCTCAACAACTTGCAAACAATCCAATCTTCCATGCTCGAACAAAGCACATTGAGATTTCACATCATTTCATGAGGGAGAAAGTGCAAGCAAAGCAGATCAAGCTTATTTATGTTTCATCATCATATTGCATTACTGATATACTCACCAAGGCATTGCCTAAAGATCCATTTGTAAAATTAAGATTGGCTCTTGGAGTTATAGATAGATCTATGCTAGATTTACAAGCTAGATTTTTGAGGAGTGTGAAAAATGCAAAAATTATGCTTGGTCAAGGCCAAAATCATGTATATAGGATGATTACACAAGTGTAGAGCCTGTTCCCACGTGTGAAATTAGTGTACTTGTCATGTAACATAATCATATAGGTTGTACATATGATTTAATTCAAGTTCTAGTGTCTAAAAAGGCCAAAAACTAGTTTTCTAGACATATGACACATGGCATCAATCTATTGATTGCATGAGCCACATCCTTAGGTTGGGTTCCACATCCCATGTGTAGTGGACAGCTCACATGTGTGGAATAAGTTGAAGTAGGCGAGTTTTGACTTCTAGAAGATTTCCAAGTAGATCTCCATATAGTAGAAAATTGGACCAAAAGTTCTCAAAAAAGAAAGTTTGATCCAAGTGTCAATTTTGCATGATGGTTCACCATATGACAAAGCATCCTCACGCGTGTGAGATCTGATGCATGATCATTACCTCAAGCTCCAACAAGTGTATATATAGAGGCATATTTGGCCATAATCAATATAAAACATCAATCTTGATTTTGGAAGCAATTTTGTGTCAATCTCTCCATTTGTCTTCATTTGTTTTGAATGTTTTGAGTTTCTATCATGGTGTACTTTGTTTCCAGATTGGAGTCCGTACTCTGACAGGTTTTCACACGTGTGAAACTAGCAAGTACATTTACCTTCATTAATGATTGTTCTTGTTAGATTTTCATGCCTAGAATTGTTCTAGATTGATCTAAATCTTGTGTAGATTGATAGATCAATTGTATCTAATATCCAATCCCTCTTGTGGATCAGATTAGGATCCATTCTTGGTCCTATTTTGCAGGTTTCCACACAAAGAAGTACCGTAAAGTACAAATCCCTGATATGATATGATGACATCAACAGAAGAGAATTAGAATGTGCCTAATCCGTCGCTCTTATAATCCATGATTAGTTATAGATTATTTAATCTATCTAATAAAAAATGTTACTTTGATATACGCAATTGCTAGATGCATCAAAATATACACAAACACAGATAGTCAAAAATACTAATAGAGAAGTCCGCCAGTGAGCGAGACAATTTTGTAAGCAAGATCCACATAGATCCAAGAAGTCCGCTAGTAAGCGAGACACTGTTCGTGGGAGAACACCACTTCTCTCATGCCAATGCACTGTGTGGGTCTGTCAAGTAGTGCTTAAACCAAGAGGATCAATAGATGATGTTTGTAGCTGTTATGCACATATCATTCTAAGTTGTCTGATCTCGATTGAATTATTGTCTACTTATTGTTCGTGTATCTCATTCGCTTGTCTTATCTATTCCGCACATTGGTTCAATCTTGTTGAATGCTAAATTAATTTAAACGTAGGTCAGTAGTGTCTGTCTACATTTTGGAGGATTGTAGGAATGTTATAGCAGGTAGTGACTAGCAATCATATCCAAACTCCATCCGAATTTATTCACATTTCATTTCGCTTTGATTCGCTTCATAAAGAAGCCCACAAATGTCTAGAAACAAGAATTGGTGCTACTTCTACCTCACAATCACAAAAACTTGATAGTAGCTTTTTATGCAACAAAAAATAGAGGTTTAGAGTTACCATTCACACTTTGGAAGAGACTCTGATACCACTTTAACAAATAGAAAGAGAAGCCCACCAAGCCTTTGAGTAGATGTCCACCAATGCCTCCAAAAGCCTCCAATGTGCCTCTCCTCCAATGCTCCTAAGACCCTTCCAAAAATAGACAAACATGATGGCCTCAAGAATTTACCACCCATCAACCATAGCTAGATCCAAAATTCAAGCAAGACCTATCTAGCACCCCCTTGCTAAACCACAATCACTACCATCACAAACACAAGCATGCTCAAGATCCTACCCCCATCTAAGTCTCATACCAAAGATGGTAATCCTTGCAAGAGCAAGCCAATACTATGCACTCTACTCACTAGCAATCCACTAGAGAATAAAATCCAACAACAACACAAGAAATCTTCCCTCCTTTGGACGGCCTACCCCTCTCTTATAGATGGTCTATGACTCACTCCAAAGCACTATGGAATGTCCACAGAAGCCAACAAGAAAAGGGAAGGCAAACGAAGAGCCAAGAGCCTTCCATAACTCATGGAATGTCAAAAAACACCTTCCATAACTCATGGTTCTTGGTTCTAACTTCTTGGGTTCATGGGGGCATTAAGAGGCCCTTGTAGGTGCGGCCTCCTACTAGGTCCCCATGACCCTCAAGTGATGGCAATTTCTGGCCCAAGGCCAGTTATGTAATTGTGGCTCAAGGTTGATGCCCAAGTTTTAGGAAAATGACCAATACCCAAGGTAGGGTCCTCCTAACACCTCATTAGGTTTCATATCTTTGACCAAGGCATAGTCACCTACTTGCCCTTATCCAAGGACACTAGTACCTTAATCTAAAGGCGCCTTCCCTTAATCCTAAGGGTACTCCTTATCCAAGGGTGATTCACCAATTAGTCCCCCAGACACTAGATGGGCAAATATGGGTTACAATACTGTTAGTTATATAGGTATGTAATACTATGGCTAATCCTAACAAGGGTAATCTAATCTAGCCTAATTATCTTGTCCTAACAAACATCTATTTCAAATTTAACGGGGTCGCCTAGGATTTGACTTCTAATTTCTATTCCTAAATTGCCATTAATGACTAATGATCCTATGCTATCATCTATCCTAATCTACAACTACCTAACGTTCCTAGAAAAAGATGAACCAAACAAACCTACCTAATCTAATGTGGTGCAGGTGACTCATTGTGAGAGGATGAGGACAACAAGGATGGTGTGTAAGCTTAACATTTGAAAACACCAACTGGAAAATACAATTTGAAATATTTTTTGGTTGGTAACTTTGGCAGCAAAATGCCCTCTGCCTATTCCTTCATGGGCGATACTTACTACTTGGGGCACTTGGTGCATGAGGACGCATTGGTGTACGATTCCATCGTTGCACGTGCGATATAGTTGTCCAACTATTGACGTGTAGGGTGCAGATTTGATGATCAACATGCATTGTTCTATCTTATTCATCTCAAGGGGAGGCCGTCCCTACATAAGATATCCAACAATGTCAGTAGGCCACCAAGCACGACATGAATGTGGAATAGAACAGTGTGGGGTCGAAGATCTCTCGTAGTATAGCCCTTCCGCCTGTCAACAAAGGTTAGATCACTGGATAGGTGCCTAACTATGCATAGATGCTACTTTTAGTTATTCCTACTTTCTCCCTTAATCTACTCACCACTATACTACTCCTCTTTAACTCTACTCCTCTACACTAACATTCATCATAGTTTTGGTTGAAGGGAAGGGATGGAGAAGAAGAGATTGAGAAGAGAAGAGAAAGAGAGAGAAAGAGAGTGAGAGTGGAGGTTAGCTCAAATGCTCCTTATGCTTGCTAATGGAAAAACATTCACTATGGCAAACAATAAAACATGGAAATAGAAAGCAATAGAAAACACAACCAAGAGCAATAGCAAGTAGTGAATAGCAAATGAGGATGCTTCTCTTCCAAAAATGGTAGAGTTTTCTCCTTCTCATTAAACATGGAAATAGTGTACAAATGGTGTCTTTTTATAAAATGGGGAAGGCCTTGCCCCTCAATCTTATTGGCTAATATTCAAAATGATCCTAGCCATTCATCTTGGACCCAACTTGATCCAAGGGTCCACAAAAAGTACATTAGAAATCACAAGATTCGTGTGAGTCCCAATTTGGACCCAACTCTAAAAAGTGATCTCTAAGTTTAAAAATGACATTGGGCCTCTAGTTTTATTTTAATTACAAGGCCCAAGTCAAGTTTATTTTATTTACAACTTCAATTGCGTGCTCATTGGGCCATGGGCTTATACACGCAGGATGCCATGCCCTCACAACACATTTTATTGGAGGATTTTATTTATTTACACTTTGTTGGGAATGCCCCCAACAGGACCCACGACCTGAAGTAGTGCCATTCCCTCGGCACTCTGTCGGTTTAGTAGAGCGTTCTCTTGGACTGCCTCTAGTGGATGAGATATCCCATAACATCTTCTATAAAGTTGAGACGGTCCAATTTCTTCGAGTCCTTTGGCGTGTGGATGGACTTGTGAACTCTTGTCAACCATTCCTGATCCATCCATGCTTGGAATCGTTTCATCCAGGGATCACCAAGGAATGCAGCTCGATAATATACACGAGCAACTAGCAGCTGGTCTTCGACTTTGACGGAAGCGAGCGACTTATTTGGATAAAAAAATATGGAGGGAAGAAAATCATCCCATTTTGTTTCAATGCCCATTAAATATTCCAAGTCCCGAGCGTAAGTGACTACCGTGCGGACTGTGGGATCGGGACAATTGATGTAGTGGCTGGTGAATGTGGAGAGAGCCCTTCTGGCATCTACATCCGTTGTCCACCCATATTCGGATTTGATGATTGGCCAGTTGAAATTGTTGAGTGTGATCTGGTCCAGAGGAGTGCCGCATTCTGCCCATTTGGATCTTCTTGGACATGGCAGGAAATGCGCGTTCACCCGTAACTGTTGCGGACTCGTCACATAAGCCCTGATGGCCGCAGGGTCTCTCTCAAATAATTGTTGGCGCCACTCCGGTTGTGGTTGGAGGGCGGGTAAGGCTTGCAGTTCTTTTCCCTTGATGGTTTGAGCTGAAAATGATAACTGTCAGTCGCCTCTTGATGACTCGTGGAGATATTTGGATAAAAATTCATTGATGTTCTCCTCCACGGATTTCGGTCTTCGGAAGGCCCGGGTAACAGATATCGTTTGTGACCCTCTGGATGATGGTGCTGGGCCCTGGCTGGTGGTTGCGCCTTGGCTTTGGTCGTGCATCTCAGCGGCCGCATCTGTCTGTTCTTGGTCCTGGCCTTCGGACCCTTGATCTGGTTGAAATCCCCCTGCTGCTTGCTAGCTCTGATCTTGGCTGGTACTAGTCTCTGCAGCGTCAAAATTAGGTGGCGGTGGAATTACCACGGGGGAGGGCTGGGCCTTTGTTTCCATGTATTTATGGCATGCCTTGAGGGCTTGCTTGGCCTGGGCGACCTCTTGTGTTGCGCTTGTCCGATACTTATTGAACTCCGCCTGGTAGCTGTTCAGGGTTTGGCTATAAATCTACACCTGACGCCGTAGAATATTCATCTATGATTGGGAAAGCGGCCTTGTGTCCAGTGCAGATTTAGCTATCTAGACGAGCTTCTCATCTTGTAAGGCTTTAACCTCCGTCCCCAAGTGCGTGTTCTCTACTTCCAAAAGTGTAAGTTGCACCTGGATGGGAGCAAGCCGTTGGGATGCTTCAGTTTGAAGCTCCCGCACCTTTGTGGAGGCCTCCGTCAGCGCTTTGGAGAGGCTTTGAATATATTTGTTTAGGCCCTCCTCCTTCTGCTGCAACTTGGCAATCTCCTGGTGCCCTGCTTGTTCATGTTGCTGAGCTAGAATCAGCTCTTGCTGTAGGTTGGTGAGGTCTGCTCGCAGCTGTGTATTACCTGTTGCCAACTGTAGTACCCTGCTTTCCAGAATAGCTTTGGCTACTACCGCATCCAAGATGTATTTTCCTAGGGTTTGGTACGTTGTCGTTAAATCCATGGGAGCAGCTGGTACACTAGCACTGGCAAGGGCTTGTGTTGTATCGGCCCCGACGACTTGTGGAATTCCGTCGTCATTGTCCTCGATCAGATTTTCATTTATCCTGATGCCATATGGGGTGGTAGGGTCAGTCCGATCTGGTGATGCTACAAAAACTGTTTGTACAAATGCGTCATCAGGCAGCGGTTGGCTGTCCTCAGCAACCTTTTCTACTTTTTCGACTTTTTTCAACCACTAATCATCATTTCTAACATGGCCTCCTCATCCTCTGAAGAGTCTGGCGCCAAACAGGTGATCCAGCGTGACATCTCCGAGGCCACGTAGATTTGGCCTCTACCCTCTAACACTTTGATCCAACCATGGCTGCAAATAGACGAGCCTCTCCTTGAAGCAATGGGTTTTTACTCGGCGCTCTTTCATTCTGAGATTAACATGGGCCTCGCCCTTCATGCTTACGCCACCTGGGACAAGGACAAGGCTTATTTCCACTTCCTGTACCAAGGTACCACGTAGAAGGTCAGGATTAACGCCGATTCGATGATCATCGTTGGCATTATGTCCGGTGATCGTCAACCCATCTCCCATCGCCACGCCAAAGCTCTGATCAAACCATTCGTCACCCAAACTACACCAGAAATTCCCATCCAGACTAACAATGGTTACATGATAGAGGCTATCACGGAACCTGTCATTCAAGCAGTTGTGCCTCTGCTGAATTACTTTCTGGTTATTTCAACATTTTGCAAGGACAGAATCCAATCTACGCTACTGAGTCAGATAGTGGAATCCTTTCTGGAATTCTCTAACCCCTCTATTGTGCCATACGACTGGCATAGCTTCCTTATTTGAGAACTAACAAACTCCATCAAACCCAACAACCGTGAGCAAATCGCAGCAGGCCCCATGTTGTGTAACTTTGCTTGCGCACTTCTCGAGATGAAAGTGTGCGGTTTCCAATGCTCATCCCTCCTATCTACCCTTGTGCCACATACTAATCTTTACCCACCATCTCAAGCATCTACCTCATCCCAACCTACAGTCATTAACACAACGGCCAGCAAATGAATGTGTGGCGTTACCTCTACATCCACATCTCCACCAGTTACCTGACGATGTGTCTCCACTGCCGCATTAACTACTCCATTAACCACCGCTACTTCACCTGCTCCATCCTCACCTTCTTCCATACTCCACACCACCCTTCAGTTCCCCATTGTTCCTCCCATCCTCTCGTTCGGACAAACCGTCCTCGCCCTTGTTTCCATAGTTGTTTGCACGGTGGCAATCCTTAATGATGAAACTAAAAACTCTACTGGCATCACAGCAACCTGACCATGTACCAATTGGAAGGGTGTTTGATCAGTGCTCCCTTTATATGTTGTCCTGAATGCCCACAGTGCGGCATGCAACTTGTGTTCCCAATCTAATCTACTAGCTTCAATCGTTTTCGTGAGCACGCTACACAGGATCTTATTGGATGATTCTGCTTGCCCATTACCACAAGGATAATAAGGCGTATTGGTTCTGTGGATCACGAAGAATTCCTCCAATAGGACCTTGATGGTCTCGTTGATAAAATGGCTTCCGCGATCACTGACTAGTTCCACCGGGCACCCGAAGCGCACAATGACATTTTCATAAAGGAACTTGGCAGTGGTCCTAGCGTCAGCTACTCGTATGGCCTTGGCTTCGACCTATTTGGTGAGATAGTCTGTGGCTACGATTATGTATCAAACCTGGGAACTCCTTGCTGCAAAGTGAATTGGACCAATATAATCCAATCCCCATTTTTCGAATGGTGCTTGGGCTAAGACTGGGTGCAGTAGATCATAGTTCAATCTTGTTGGTCTTCTTGCCCTTTGGCACACATCGCACTTTTTCAAGTATTCCTCTGTGTCTTTATGAATCTTGGCCACCAACATCCTGATTGTAGGATCTTGCGAACTGTAATATCAGATGCAAAATGACCTCCACCCATGCCTTCATGTGAAAGCGAAATGATCTAGGTGGTCTCACGAGGAAGAATACACCGCCGAAGAATTCCGTCTGGACCTCTTCGATACAACTGGCCGGCAATCAGCTGATGAGGTCTAGCTTTCAAGATCAATTTTCGCTGTTCCGCCTTTGGTAGTGATTTGTCTAGTTGGCCCCGCATTAGATATTCAACAATGTCGGCAGCCCATTCTGGTACTGTATCCACATAAAATAAGGCAGCATTTGCCAGCTCATCGTCGAATTGGGTTGCAATCTCCTTTCCCTTGATTTGTGACACATGATCTGCCATGTAGTGTTGTTTTTCCTTGCGAACTACTATCCGAAAATCAAATTCCAACAACAACAGGAGCCATCTGGTGATTCTCCCGGTGTCGCAAGTTTTATTAACGAGATATAGCAAGGGTTGATGGTTCGTATAAAAAACAAAATGTGTGGCCATCAAATTGTGTCAAAACTTCTTAACCGCATAGATCATTGCTAGTGCTTCTCGCTTTGTGGTTGAATAATTCATTTCGGTATCACTGAGCTGTCGGCTTGCAAATCGGATTGGAAAATCCTTTTTGTGTTCACTGGACTGGGTTAAAACTGCTCCAACTGCATACTTCGATGCGTCCGTATGCATGTGGAACTCAATGGACCATTTGGGTGGTCGTAGGATTGGTGCTGAGACCAATGCATCCTTAATCTTCTGGAAAGCCTGTAGAGCTTTCTCATTCCAATGTGGATCCGTTGTGAGCTTGTAAATTGGTCTGGCTAACTCCGCAAAATCAAGAATGAAGATCCTATAATAGTTAGCATGTCCTTTGAAAATGTAGACCTCGCGGATCGTCCCCGGTGGTGGTAGATCAACAATGATCCTGATCTTTGATAGATCTGTGGCGATCTTGTGTCTTGACACTATATGGCCGAGTATCAAGCCATGTGTCACCCATAATTGACTCGGCTTCTTGGTTTATCTAGGCATCCTTGGCTCTAGATCTTCTCCTCAAGAGGTTGATCTTCTCAAAGAAGGTGAACAATGAAGGAAATCCTACCTACGGATCTTAATGATCACTCCAAAATGTATTTCTAACACCTATTTTGCTTGAGTGTGGATTTTATGGATTAGTTTTGAACGAATGCTTCTTGGTTTTCAAAGGGAAGCTAGAACTTGAGACCAAAGTTTTGAACTAATGGATGAATGCAAGTGCTAATGATCATTCATGATTGTGATATCTTGATTAACAAAAACAATACATGCATTCAACATCCACAAAAATCACACACAAGAAAATAGGAGGGCTTTACAAGCAAGCAAGATAGGAAGGACGATATCTCTCTCTCTCTCTCTCTCTCTCTCTCTCTCTCTCTCTCTCTCTCTCTCTCTCTCTCTCTCTCTCTCTCAATTTCTTCTCAATGGGAAGTGTTTACAAACTATTTCATTCTTTTAATTATGCCTTTGTAATTAAATTGTATAGATATAAATATGTCAAATAGGTGCAATCTTCTCATCAGTGTATCAGACAGGTTGAACTTTTATTCAGGATAGACATCTACGTTGTACACTCTCTTGTGTTTCAATCTAAGATATTTTCAAGAGATATCATTTTGTGTCATTTCAGATAAGTCAACTGTTCACATCCTATGTTTCATGGTTGAGATTTAGTTTATATGATGATGAT
Source organism: Diphasiastrum complanatum (assembly GCA_029204225.1). NCBI lineage: Eukaryota > Viridiplantae > Streptophyta > Lycopodiopsida > Lycopodiales > Lycopodiaceae > Diphasiastrum > Diphasiastrum complanatum. Next base: position 28,150 of record MU834561.1, on the reverse strand, counting down.
AGTTGGATGTGTTGAGGATTTTACCCATTTGGAGGAATTATCGCTCAATGTACCTTTGGAACCTGAAAGAGTACTCAGAATCAGAGATAAACAATTGAGAAATTGTTCTATCTCAGAGTGCTTGATTAAATAGATGGGTTAGATTGAGGATGATGAATCGTGGGAAAAAGTTAAAAGTATAATGAAGATCTTCCCTAGTTTTTACTTATGATGGAAAAAGTGGTTTAAGGGGGGAAGAATGTTATGTCCATGTCTAGTATGTGGGATCTGGAATAATTCCTGACATGGATAGTTGGTACTCCAATGAATAAGCTTGTTAGTTATGCCACGCCATTCCGGGCTTGGCCAATAATGTAATTAATAATCTTATGAGGGGCCAAACCTATAATTGGACTATGGAACACTTGCATGGTGTTTGACTGCTATAGTGCAAGAATAGGAGATGTATGGGATCCTAGAAGGAATATTCTCTCCCTAATGGAGATTATATATACTTGTGGAACTCGCCCATCTCCCTAGTGGATTTTCTAATTCATGAAGCCAGGATCCTCTCCTCTCTTGCATTCAATCACCATAGCTTGGGGGTGAAGTGGTTAGGGTATTGACTAGCCCTTTCCTGTTGGTTGGGTGGTTTGGCTCCACAGGCGTCCTTTTGGTTGCATGCAACGGGATCTAGGTAGATCTTCATGTGGCGATTCTTACAGAGAGGGACAAGACCAGAAGTACAAATCAAGGCTAGAAGTCTATCTTGAGTTGATCAAATCAAGTGAGGTGTGCTTGTGTCCAAGGAGTGTGTAGAGTCCAACATGCCAAGAGTAAGATGAGTTCCTTGTCCTTGCATGTTGGGGATGAGAAAGCAAATTTCTAAAGAAAAGGCAAAAATAAAAACCAAAGCAAGGATGCTAAGGAGGAGGATCAAGCAACAAGCTCAAAGAAAAAGGGCAAGATAGATAAGTCCAAGCTAAAATGCTTTTTTTTGAAAAGAATGGGCAATTATCTGCATTTGAATGCTACAAAAGGCAAAATGCACAAGAGGAGGGCAAACAAGAGAACCTTGCACATGAAGAGGAGGAGGATGAAAGAGACTCATCCTTGATGGCATCAACATCTTCACCAACAAGCAAGAGCAACTCAAGAGAATTATGGTGGATTGATAGTGGGGCTAGTTCCCACATGACATACCAAAAGGAATATTTTTCAACTCTACTTTCTTTTAATGGTGCTCAAAATTCCATATTCACATGAAGTGATCAAGAATGTAGAAGAGATGGTGTTGGACCACCCCTTTGTGTTTAGGATCTTCTAAGAGAATGGATTAGACAATGTTCCATCAATCACCAAAAACTTGCTAATTGTTGGTCAACTTATGGATAATGGCTTTGATGTCCACTTCAAGCATGGTGTCTGTTCGATTTTGAAGAATGATAATTGCATCTAGCAAAGGGATTTAAATATGGAAGATTGTTTAAGTTGGATGGTAATGTTGCTATTGAGAGTGTGAACATGGCAAATGAGGAGATCACTCAAGTGGAGACCTTGTCAAAGTGTGATTTTGCTAGGATTGAGGAGGAGCATCAAAGCGAAGAAGATATTGGAAATCAACCTCAAAACTCGAGGGCTCCAAGAAGTTCCTCAAGGACAAAGGCCGAGCCATCAAATTTCATGCAATCTCTTTATTCAAGTGTGCAATCTGCAAGGATGAGAAGCAATGGAGATGCTACTATCTTTGAATTTTTCATAAATAGTGTTAGAAGACTTGAAGCGACTTAACTCTTATCTTCAACATTCATGATAAGAAACTGAAGTTGAATGCTTTCCAGTCTACATTTGTTGTTGTTAAAGCAATTTTATTGGATAACTATTTGTGTAATAGTTTAAAAACTGGTGTCATAGAAGTCAAAGAACCATTTAATGTAATATACTTGAAATTCTTTGAGTCCAGATGCTTTGTGCATGATCATTTCAATGTAGGAACCAAAGATTATCCTACTTCAATGAAAGGAATAACGATAGTTTTTTGCTCTTCAAGTAGAGATTGTAGAATGTACATTTTTTTCACCAAAGAAGTTGTCAATGGTGGAAACATGATCTTTCATGAGTGGAAGACTTGCAAGCCTGAAGGAGCATTTTTGGATCAACACCTTATTCAATTCATCGGAGAGGAGTTGAATCAAGTGCAAGGAAAAGGTGAAGGGCCAATAACTCCAAGGACATTTTCAAAGTCCAAGATGGAGGGCTCAAGTTCAATGGCAAAGGAAGGAAAGGTGATGAGAGTGACATCTCTCATGCATTCATCATTCCATTTGCTGTTATTTTATGTGTGCAGAGTTTCTTTAAGACAAGCAATTGGCATATTCATGGAGAGATCATCAAGATCATTAAGGTAGTACCAAGATCTTGGCATACTCAAATCAAAATCCTGCTTTATTATCTTAAATCCATTATAAGAGAGCATGATCCATTACACATCCTCATGTTTCATGATGGATCAGTATTCATTCTTGCATTATTTGTAAATAATCTCCTCTTTCATGAAGATGATGGAAGAAGATTTAGCAACTCCAACATTATCGTTAAATTATCACACTTTATGATTGAAGACATTTTATGCTCCCACAACATAAAACACACTGGTATTTATTCCTTACAGTCTTATGCAACTATTGGTACCTACAGAAATTAATAACTTATACATGTACTTATAGATGGCTTAAATTATTAGAGTCGTGCCTTTCTGAAGCTGTCTTTAGGAGCTTTGTTGAAGATTTGGTAGCTTAGAATTTTCTCCATTGTTGGCAATAAGTTTTCTTTTTACAATCTTGACAGAGAGGTATTTGTACCTTATTAGTTAAACACACTTGAGATTTACTACCAATTATGTACTTTTGGTATCTCAAAAGCCTCAATACAGCTCCAAGCGCATGCATGTGTGTCTTTCCCTATCTAAGATTTTGAGATTCAACATAATATTGTAAAATGCAATGTCTAGTATTCAATATTTGTGAAAATATTCAAAATTTTGTGAAAATTTGTAATGTCTAGTATTTTGTTCAATATTTGTTTAGTAGCATGCATCTTGTTCATATTGTTGCAACAAAAAGTGTTGTAGCTCTCAATTTGAAAATGTAAAAACAAAGAGAATCTCTCTCTCTCTCTCTCTCTCTCTCTCTCTCTCTCTCTCACACACACACACACACACACACACACACACAGATCATGCCTATAATTCTTCCTCCTTTTCAAAAGGCATTTCTTTTTCTCTGTGATGGTTTTTGGGCACAACATGAGTCCCATGACTTAAAAAAAAAGCTTTTTGATAGTTTTTGGGCACAACATGAGTCCCATGATTTTAAAAAAAGCTTTTAGAAGCTATATCCTCTAAGACGTTAAAATCTCAACTCATTTTAACATGAGTAAAGAAATTTTTAAATCTCAACTCATTTTAGACATAACATGACTTAAAGAAAAGTTTTAAGGGCAATAGTGTATTGGAAATTAGATTTATATTTTCCATGTCACTTCTCTAGGTAAAACACGTCTTAAAAAAGCCTTTCAAATACTCCACCATGGACCACCATCGTAATTGTCACACAATTGACTTGTACTTCCAACGAGGAATCCCAGGAGAAGTACTTTTATGCTTGCAGACATAGACTTCACAAGCTCTGTAGCAAGATTTTCTTGTGGAAAATAACTTATGTGAAAGATTCAATTAGTTTCATCACATTTTGCAATATTTTCATATTTGGCATATTGAGGCCAAAACTTGTTTTAGAGTTAGAGGTTGACTTTTCAAAGTTCCTTAGTCTAAATTTTATTTGAATAAACACTTTTTGAAAGTGTGGGAAAGTTAGAATGCGAGTTTGAGTAGATTCCATTTGAATAAGTTGGGTAAATTGAATCTAGACCCAAAATTAGTAGGGTTAGCATTTTGGTGAAAAAGCCAAGTGGCCAAATAGGGTTTGGTCCTGTTATAAAAGGATGTAACTCATGGAGAGAGTGATCTTCTCTCTTCTCTATCTCATTTCATGCTTATACATGGTTCTCTTGGGTTCTACTATCCATTGGTGCACTATCTTGGTGATTGCTTGCAATTCTATGTGTAGAATGATCTATATTTGTTATTTTTGGATCCACACATGTGAAATACAGTAGCTTGCTGGTTCTATACGGACAACAGTAGTACATAATCATTTTATTCAACTTTGATAATATCAATAATCATAGATCATTCTCATCATTTACATCATTTTCGTCATTACACAAGTCTTGACACTTATCTGAATCTAGGTCTAGGTATAATCGTAAATTTCCGATCGTGTCTCTTTGATGATGTGAGCTACCCTCATATTCAATCTCCTCTTCTTCTAATTCCATCACATCCAAACGTGGGGGCCTCAAACTTGGTACTCGTATCACATCATCCGTAGATCCAATTTTGGCATGCCAATCCATTAGTTGTGCCAAAGATTTACATCAAAATAGACGTTGCAATCGTGGGATAATTGGAAAATGTTGTAACACTTTTCGTGGCACTTTATCCCCTTGTACGCCATCTTGAAAACGTGAAGCGTTACACATTGGACATTTAAGCTTTTCTGAATGCTCACCTCTATATAGAACATGGTCTTCTAGACATGCATGTATTGTGTCGTAATCCATTCCAAGCACGGTCATCATCTTTCGTGCTTCTTTTCATGTTTTAGGTATCACATTTTCTTTCAGAAGTATTCAATGCAACAACCTAAAAAAAGAGCAATGTGAGTTGTTAGAAAAGAAAAAAAATTAACTTAATGTAAATACGCTATAAAGTATAATAGTTGTGTTATGCGTTAAGTACCCGAATAAAGATGTCACACTACGATCACTCCATTTGTATGTTGCTTGAAGGTTTAGAATAAGAATTGACGTAGCTTGTCTCGAAATGGATGGTCCAGGATATAGAGGAGTGTCTGTCTCCTTGCGCAATAGAATCTCGTCTTCATCCATCTCAAATTGTTCGTGATCTCCATTTTCATTAGAAGATGTGTGCATGTCATCATTATCATTTGGTAAGATTCAAACATGTTGTGCATTGCTTCATCATGTTGCACCTCATCATCAAAATCATTAGAATCGAGTTGAGTACTCTTTTTTCCAATTGTATTTGCCTCTTCAATTTGTTTCATTCCTTGTTTTCTCATGTCTATCAAAACTTGACTTTGATTGAAACTAAACACGGATGGATCAACTCCGTGGAATGGCATTCGATGTATTGGCTACACCCATGAAATAAATTCCATAAGTGATATATATAGATTGACAAAGATTATAATAAAAAAAAATCATATAAAGTTAACAAACCTCAACGTCTTCCAAATTCGATGGTTGACCTTCTTCTTTTCGTCCAAACTTTCACAAATGATTTTCAACAATGCGTCTTTCACGCATCTTTTGTCCATCACACTTGAGGCATGTGTACCATATTTTATTTTAAAAACAATTTCTTTACAAGAAACAAAAATAAAGTACATGTCACTTTAGCACAATAGTTTAACTTATAATAACAAAGTTTTTATGAACAAGAAAACATGCATGTCTATTACTTACCCTATTAACTTGAGTAGTGTCTTCATCGCTAGACTGATCTGAATGTAATTCATCTCGTTGTGATAAACTACATATATGCACGAGTACAAAACACAAATAGCATAAAATTATTGTATGATTCTAATGTTTTAATCTTTAGATAGTACTATTCTTATACTTTGTCGCTTATATGATTCCTTTGCATCTTGGTGCAGGCTCTAAACGCATATCTCTCTTCTTTTGTTATCACAGGTCCCACTCCAATATGCATTAAAGTTCTGTAGTCGATTTTCTTTTCTACTTCATTTCAATATATTATTTATTGTAATGTATTGTATGTTTATAAATGTAGTAATCATGTTAGGGTCAAGTAGTGGTGAAAGCTTGGAAGACTATGCTAAAAATTTATATGAATCATTAACTCCTGAGCAAAAAACACAACTGCAAAATATGCTTAGCCAAGATGAGGGTGGTCCCTCACAAGCGGTCGTGGCTCCCGCCCCCACCGAAGAGTCATCCACAAATCCTTATTATGACGTGTGAAAATTGTCAACATTTCCTAGCTAGTTTGAGGCCTAAATTGGCTAAAATTGTAAATAGTTTTGGTTCTGGAGTTTTGCACGTGTGAACCAGGCCACAATGTTTTTATTTACTGTATTTTTTCAGTATGATGAAGTGTCAAACTTCATACCCTTCAAAATGAGACCATTTTGATGTATTTTGGTCATATAAGCCATTTTTAGCTATTTTTCCTATATAGGGAATATCTAGGGTCAAGTACCTTCTAGAGAGAGGAGAGAGAGTCATCTTCCTCATCCATAAATAGTAGGGAAGTCGTGGAGAACAGGTTGGAGAAACCTTTTGTATGCTTCATTGAGATCAATAGATCATTGTCATTGTTTCTTCCTCCATTGAGAGCATTGTTGTGTGTATTGTCTTCAAGCTATTGTGTATGATCTTAGGTGCTTTCCAAAAGTGATAGGCTGATGTATTATGGACTGTATAATGTTATTTTGGGCCGCACTTGATGTTTATGGAAGTTTCCATTTGTGATAAATGCTTTTTGATCAAGTTCTTTGCATTCTAGGTAGCATAGAATGTGTTGCCAATTCCTAGCTTATGTAGTTTGGAGTGCAAGCATTCAAGCCAATGATCTTGGAGTTTAGATCCACTTAGGATCTGTATTTTTCACATGGTATCAGAGCTGGTTGGCTTCTATTTACAGTAAGTATTCCATTTTTGGTGATATTTGGATGTTTGATCAAGTTCTAGCATGATTTTGCATTGCTTTGTTGATCAAATCTTACTAACCTTTGTTTTGTGAGTTGAACTTGTGGATCAAAAGCATATTTCAGGTCTATTGAAGATCAGAGGCTGAAAAGAAACTATTTTGGATCAGATCATAACACCTAATCATTTGTGATTGTGAGGCTTGTGCATATTTAATACTAACAATGTTCTTTTCAATCCTATTGTTGACAATCTCCATTCTTGGATGAACACTCTCCTTAAGTGGATGAAACTTCTCCTTAAGTGGATGACAAATGCTCTTTTGAGTGAGTTGTAATTATCCTAAAGGATGAGCAAAGCTCCCATTTGGATGAAAGATCCCCTTTTTTGGGTGAACATATTGTAAGCTCCATTGTGAAGAGCATATTGTAAAGATTGTCATCAATTTTGGCATAAATTTTGGTGTACTTTGTTGAGCATGTAAGTAACTCTCCTTATGTAATTTGATTGGAGCATTTGCTGGAAGGTGTTAACCATTATGCAAGTGTGTTTTCAGGTTCTTAACAGGTTGAGGAACATTCTCATGTGAAGTGATCTTAGATCTACATCTAAACACCAAGATTTGACAAGATAGTGAAGCTAGTCTTGTGATTCACTAAGTGTGCTCATTCATTCACCTCTAAATCTTGTATTTATCACTTGCTGGAGTTTATAAACTTTTAGAAGTGTGGTTTACATGTGGTTTTACAGGTTGAATCAATATCTTAGTGTGTTGATCATATGTTGATCAAGTTTGTTCATTACTAGGTAATCTTGGCATCCTAGTTTTGGGTATTTTCTAAGAATGCAAGTAACTCTTCACACCATAACTTGATTTGGTCACTTGTTGGAAAGTTTGAGAGCTTAAGCAAGAGTGTGTTCAGGTTGGTTTGATTTTGTAATCCATTCTTAGTGTGTGCAAAGTGTTGCATGTGTTTCAATCTTCCTTTCTATGCTTGGAAACCATCTAGGTTCAAGATAGAAGTGTTTTAGGGTCCTAAATCTTCATAGATCTCTTTATCTATCATTTGTTGAGAGAAAAGTGAGTGCTAAGTGCTTTAGGACAGAACCTAAAAGTTGAAGAAACATTAGAATCATGGCTTCCAATGGTGGGATCATGCTAGAGTCTAGTGAAAGGTTGAGTTCATCAAACTACTCTACTTGGAAAGTGAGGATGGAGTCCTTACTTGAGTTGAATGAACTCATGGACATAGTTGCAGAAATTGAAGAGAGACCTCTCACACTTCAAGAGCAACAAAGGTTTGATAAGAAGGCCAAAAGGGCTCTTCATATCATTAAAATGAATGTTACAAATGAACTTCTCAAGGAAGTTGGAAAGTGTCAAAGTGCAAGTGAGGCATGGAATGCCTTAAAGAAGCTCTTTGAATCAAAGTCCACATCTAGGGTATTGACCCTAAGGAGACAAATATTTTCTAGTAGGCAAAGAGAGGGTGAAAGTGCTCATGCATTTATCTTGAGAGTTAAGTCCCTAAGTGATGATTTAGCATGCATTGATGAGAACATAAAAGATGGTGAAATAGTCCAAGTTATGTTGAATGGTTTGCTAAATGAACATGCTAACCTTGTGCAAAGTTTTGCCATTCAAAGAGTCTTGCCAAGTGTGGTTGACTTGCAAGAAATCTTATTGGCTGAAGAACATAGGTTGCAATCAAAGCTTGATGGTGCATCCTTGCAAGGTGGAGGTGAAGAGGCTTTCTTCACAAAAGGCAAATTCAAGGGCAAAGGTAAAGGCAAAGGGAAATGGTCCAAAGGTGGTAACTTTGATCATGATGATCACTCTTCCTCTTCCTCTTCTACTAAGAACAATAAGTCAAAGTTCAAGTGCTTTTATTGTGGGATAAAAGGTCATTTTGCAAATGAATGTTATAAGAAGAAAAGAGAGCAAGGAGAGAGGCAAGGAAATCTTACAATAGATGAGGAAGAACATAACACATGTGAATCACTTGTTATGACTTCAAGTTTGTTAGCCAACATAGATGATAATGATCCTTGGTGGATTGATAGTGGAGCCTCATCTCACATGACAAGACATAAGGAATACTTTACATCCTTATTGTCTTATGAGGGAGAAGGTAACATCATCTACACTGCAAATGATGGTCAATGTGACATCAAAGGCATAGGCACTATTCCTATTTCCCTTTCAACAAATAGGAAAGCAAATCTTGAAAATGTTTTGTACATTCCTTCAATCACTAAGAATTTGCTTAGTGTAAGTCAAATGATTGACAAAGGACTTGATGTGGAGTTCATTGGAGATGCATGTTTGATAAGTAAATGTGGATCCTTGATTGCTCAAGGTAGGAGGCATGGTAAACTTTTCAAGCTTGATGCATGTGTGATCTCTAATCATGAAGGATGTATGGCTAGGGAGCAATTGACAAACCAAGAAGTTTGGCACAAGAGGTTGGGCCATCCCAACTTCAAATCTTTGGAGGTAATGGCAAAGAAAGAGCTTGTTCTTGGTCTCCCTAAAAGTCTTGTTGCAAACAATAGTGTTTGTGAACATTGTGCCTTGTCCAAATCTCATAGACTTGCTTATTCTAGATCTACTTCTAGATCTAAAGAAGCTTTTCAACTTGTGCATTCTGATATTCATTCTTCTAGTACAACTAGCAATGGTGGGGCAAAGATGTATGCAACTTTCATTGATGACTTTAGTAGGTATACTTGGATCTATCTTCTTAAAAGTAAGGATGAAGTGTTTGCTGCATTTGTCAAGTTCAAGAATGAAATGGAAAACCAATTCAATACAAAGATCAAATGCTTAAGATCTGATAATGGAGGGGAATACACCTCAAATAGGTTCAAAGACTTTTGTATAGCACATGGGATTAAGAGGGAGATGTCTAGTCCCAGGACTCCACAACAGAATGGAGTGGCCGAGAGGAAGAATAGAACCCTTTGTGAATGTGCCAAGGCAATGAGACTACATGCTAATCTTGCTAAGTCTTTTTGGGGGGAAGCTTTAGCATGTGCTAACTATCTATGTAATAGATGGACAAGTGCTTCCTTGGATGGTAAAACTCCTCATGAGGTTCTTTATGGTAGAAGGCCGAGTGTCAAGCATTGTAGGATCTTTGGATGTACATGTTTTGTCAATATCACACTTGATGATAGAACTAAAGAAGATCCTTCATCAAAGAAGGGTGTGTTTGTTGGCTATAGTGAAGTAAGCAAGGCTTACAAAGTGTACATTCCTTCTACAAAGAAAGTTGTCATAAGTAGGGATGTCATCTTTCATGAAGAGAATGTTTCCAATGTTGTTGATGTTGATGTTGATGTGCCTACTAATCATCATGATGTGCAAGATGTCTTGGATGAAGATGGAGATGCCACTCCAAAGCAAACTTCAAGGAAGACTCAAAGGCAAAGGGCTAAGCCATCAAGGCTAACCTATGATGAAAAAGGAAAGCAAGTGGTGGACAACTCTAACTTTGCTTTTCTTACCTCTTTTGATGAACCAACTTGTGTAGGTGAAGCAATTCAAAAGAAGGAATGGATCCAAGCCATGGATCATGAGCATCAAGCACTCATCAAAAGCAACACATGGAGGTTGGTAAAGCTTCCAAAGGACAAGAAGGCAATTGGTTGTAAGTGGATCTTCAAGATCAAGACAAATCAAGATGGATCAATCAACAAGTACAAGGCAAGGTTGGTGGCAAAGGGGTATGCTCAAGAATATGGTATTGACTATGATGAGACCTTTGCACCCGTGGCAAAGATGGTAACTATTCGAATCCTAATCTCTCTTGCAACTCTTTATGATTGGGATATGTGGCAAATGGATGTTACTAATGCCTTCTTGAATGGTGATCTTGAAGAAGATATTTACATGGAGCAACCCGAGGGCTATGTTTCACATGATGAGCCTAATCATGTGTGCTATCTCCAAAAGAGTTTGTATGGGCTAAAGCAAGCACCAAGGAGTTGGTATGCTAAGCTCAATTCCTTCTTACTTTCTCAAAACTTTGTTATGAGTGAGTATGATCATTCTCTCTACTTTAGATTGAATGAAAATGATATCACTTTACTTTTGATCTATGTTGATGACATTATCTTAAGTGGTGGTAACAATCTAGATATAGATGAAATCAAGATGGCACTCAAAAGAGAGTTTGAAATTCAAGATCTTGGTAAACTTCATTATATCTTAGGAATAGAGATTATTAGAACTTCTAAATCTACATTCATATGTCAAGAAAAGTATGTTAACTCTATTCTGAAAAGGTTTCATATGGAAGATTGTAAAGTTGTTTCTACTCCTATGGAATCAAATGTAAAGCTAACTACAAGAAGTAATGAAAGATCCTTCAAGGACATTACTCTCTATAGAAAGAAAGCTAATAGGATCTCTTATATGGTTAACCATCACAAGACCTGATCTAAGCTTTGTGGTTGGTAAACTAAGTCAATTTATGCAAGATCCTAGTGAGGCTCATTGGAAGCTAGGAAAGAGAGTACTTAGATACATCTCGGGATCTAGAGATTTTGGCATCTTGTATGGAGGTACTACACCTAACCTTTGTGGATTTTCAGATTCAGATTTTGCAGGTGATCAAATGGATAGGAAGTCAACAAGTGCCTTTGCAATCTATCTTGGAGATGGAGTGGTCTCATGGCTATCAAAGAAGCAACCAACTATCTCTCTATCTTCCACCGAAGCCGAGTACAAGGCATTAACAACATGCACCAAGGAGATTCTTTGGATCAAGAGGATGTTATTGGATCTTCACTTGCTGGAACCAGAGAAGACTCCAATCATACTTTGTGATAACCTTTCAGCCCAAAGCTTGGCAAGCAATCCTGTTTTTCATGCAAGGAGCAAGCACATTGAGATTGCTCACCATTTTGTGAGAGATCAAGTCATTGCCAAAGAGGTGGAGCTTCAACATGTCTCTTCAAAGGAGTGTGTGGCTGATATCTTCACCAAACCATTGGGAAAGGACCTATATTTAATGCATAGATCTAATCTTGGAATGTGCTCAAAGACTATGTTGAAACTAGCATCCAATGTTGAAGAGGGAGTGTGAAAATTGTCAACATTTCCTAGCTAGTTTGAGGCCTAAATTGGCTAAAATTGTAAATAGTTTTGGTTCTGGAGTTTTGCACGTGTGAACCAGGCCACAATGTTTTTATTTACTGTATTTTTTCAGTATGATGAAGTGTCAAACTTCATACCCTTCAAAATGAGACCATTTTGATGTATTTTGGTCATATAAGCCATTTTTAGCTATTTTTCCTATATAGGGAATATCTAGGGTCAAGTACCTTCTAGAGAGAGGAGAGAGAGTCATCTTCCTCATCCATAAATAGTAGGGAAGTCGTGGAGAACAGGTTGGAGAAACCTTTTGTATGCTTCATTGAGATCAATAGATCATTGTCATTGTTTCTTCCTCCATTGAGAGCATTGTTGTGTGTATTGTCTTCAAGCTATTGTGTATGATCTTAGGTGCTTTCCAAAAGTGATAGGCTGATATATTATGGACTGTATAATGCTATTTTGGGCCGCACTTGATGTTTATGGAAGTTTCCATTTGTGATAAATGCTTTTTGATCAAGTTCTTTGCATTCTAGGTAGCATAGAATGTGTTGCCAATTCCTAGCTTATGTAGTTTGGAGTGCAAGCATTCAAGCCAATGATCTTGGAGTTTAGATCCACTTAGGATCTGTATTTTTCACATGACGTGGATCCTCAAGGTAATATAATTGCCAATAGAAAAGGGAGGGTGGTTTTGGACCGGCTCTATTCTTTATGCCAACGCCATTTTGGCGATAAATTCTTTAGTAAATGGTCCGAACAACCTGCCGCCTATAAACGACAGGTTATTGGTATCCTTTGTGATGAATTCCAACAAGAAGAGAAATTCGAGGAGAAGGAAATTCATAAGCATATGAACTTATGGATTAGGCATCGTCGTGATATGGCACGATGAGCTTATAGGGACGGGCAATCCAAGCCCTCTTGGTGTTCAAGAAATGATTGGAACCGTGTAAAAACGGATGAACGAACACCAGATAAATACAAGATTTAGAAAGATGTGGCAGCCGCTAGGATGCATGGGATAGGCAATCCTAGGTTGGGCTCGAGCGGAAAGGCGGGATTGCAAGCAAGCATGGTAATTGAACTTACACTACTCTTATAGTTTATTTTTGATTTCATATGCTTTTATTTTTTAATATGCATTATGGCTAGCTACTTCAACATAGCCCTAAGTTAATTTCAACTTAAATTGAATGCATGGATAGTTGGCGGACTATGGACGTCTGCCAACTAAGGAGGAATACGAATTTGCCTTCAGGGAATCATACGATGCATTAGTCGACAAACTAAAGAGCAAAGGTCATCCTCCAAATGTAATTACTAGTTTTTGTATTCATACTAATGTGGTTTGTATTTCGACGTCAATTTAATTTAATTTAACACGATCAAGCATTAAATATTAATGTAGTTTGTTTGCTTGTGTTCATGCATACTGGACGTCATGACGATGACGAGTAGATTAGGTTTATAAATTTTAGTTGATGTTAGATCTACAAAGACTCATGCGACATTAAAACACCAAATTTGTAATACATTGATTAATATTATGAAAATATTATTATTGCAAATGATCGTGCTATATTGTCATTGTTTTTTTTATGTGCAATGTTCTTTTTTTAAGAAATTGCAATGTCGAATTTCAAGATGTGGATTGACATAATAATCAACTAAGAATTTAAAACCATCTGCAATGTCGGATTTCAAAACAACAATCAATATCATATATAGAAATCTAAATGAAATTTATGATGTGCATAAAGCAATGCAATAAAGTATTGTCATTCATAATGGACATAAAGTAATGCAATAAAATATAAAATGAAAAGTAATTTAAGAATGAAAAGTACCTCATGCTTAGTTTGTTGTTTGATCCAAATTTTGTTTCAAAAACAATTCATGAACATCGCTTCTCCAAGAACTCAACTCCAAGAACAGCCCGATAAAAATGTGTGTGCTAATTTTTACGCATTTTTTATTTTTATTTTTACCTAATTGGGGACGTCGAAATCCGACATCCAAACGCGTCGAATAGACGTCGCATAGACATCGGACACACGTCGGACCTCTTTTTTGATCATTTTGTTAACAGATGTCGGATTCCAACGAGTTTTGGGACATCGGAATCCGACATCCAAGTAGACATTGGATGGACGTCCGATGGGCGTCGGACGGACAATTTTATGCATCATTCTGTATTTACAAACGTCAAATTTCGACAGGGTTTTTGGACGTCGCAATGTGACGTCCACGTCAGATCATAAGCGACGTCATTGGACGTCGCATTGTGACGTCCACGTCGGATTGCCTTTCAATCATCAAGATTTTTGTTTTTGGATTTCAGAAGGTTGTGTTGTCGGATTGCGACATGTTTTAAGGACATCGGATTCCGAAGACCTTATAGCCATGTGTTTTTCCGACATCTGCGACGGATTAAAAAAAATTAAGCTCGCGATTCACGTCGCAAAACACGTCGCAAATCATGGCAGGTGTTGTAGTGAATCCCTCTCATATTCAGCAATGGAATGAGTGAAATGGCAGGATGATGATGAAACTTGTTTCACTCCTTGAAAATGGGAATGGTGAAAGATGAATGATTACCCCTTTGAAAGAGTTCGATGAAGCTATCAACATGTCATAGCAAGAGGGATACACATATCCCCATAATCAAAGAAATATTTTCAATACTAGTAGACTTCTTCATTATGAACTTGGCAAGAATTCAAAAATCCACCCATAACAAGATACTTCAACTATATCTTCAACACACAGAGTGGACTCTCTTTTATAGCCAAACTCCAAGGGTTGCCCTTCAACATGACATTTTGCCAATTGTCATGCACTTCATACCTTCCTTGCCACATGTCCCTCCCTTATTAGGGTCTACCTATTTTAGTAGATTCTCCAACTTGCTCCCCTCCAAATAGGGTGTTCTTTGGGTTTTGGAGCTCAACAACCTTGAAGCTTATCTTCTCACGCTTCTCCAAGTTAGGCTTTTCGTTGCTTTCCCCAAGTGGCTCTTCTCTTAGATTGCCTTTTTCCAAAATAGTATGTGCTTAGGGCAAGGAACCTTTTGGCCTTATCATTGTTAACCGACCTAGGAGCTACTAGTCAACCCCTATGGGTGTAGCTGTCCCATCATTTTCCTTTGCGTCTTCCATATGTTCACACTGCTTGCCTCATTGGTCTGTCCAATGCTCGAAATTATCTTGACTTTGCCGTTAGGATTTCCACTATATTTTGGCCTCGGTACAATATTTTTTGGTGACAAAATTTTCACTGTATTTTTTCTTCCCCGGTTCTTTTCTTGAAATTGGCTTCTGCAACATTCATGACTAGAGCTCTTCTGACAAACCGATTTTTTTGCAAATACACTAGGTAAACGTATATTAGTAAAACAGCTCTATACATGGTGGTATTTTAGCACGACTATGTTGGCTATTTTTACAACTGGCTAGAAAGCCGCAAGACATTTTTACAGGCCATTTCTAAGGCCACAAATTTTTCCTCTAGTCTCATTAAGGGCAGGCTGGGACCCACATCTAAGTGGACCGACACTTTTCGCTCGGCTTTACATATATCAAATATTTTTTACGGTTCTTGACACCATTGCAAAACTACTATAACATGTCTAGCCACTTTAGGAATAGGTTGGGACCTGTCTATAGAGGCAATTATATGCCGACTTTTGGCTAATAACTGGGTTCTACATGCTAGTTTTTTGTAGTTTTGAAAAAAGAAAGCCCAATAATAGTCCGATTTTTCATGCAGAAATATCGGCTAACATGGTGACGACCACTGGGTAGTATGGTCCCCATACGGTAGACCCAGAATGGCCTGGTGACAGCTTCGGGATCGGCACTCTAGATGGGTGATGCTAACCTGGTTCGTTGTAATTTAGCTTCCAACATATCTTCAATCTTCATTCAATTTGGTACCTTCATTCCTGCAACACAACACCCCGTGACCTGATTTGAAAAGTATGCACCCACTCCCTCAGAAGATTATGCCCTTTTCAAAACCCTTCAGTTTTGGCATGCAAAATGCATCTCTCAGAAGAAATTGACATTATGCATGCATATGACAGTATTGTGCTTATTGTGAGTGTGTTGTGTGTATGCAATGAGGCTTCGGTGCCTTAACTCTGAAAACTGTCTATACTGAAGGAATTTTTTTTTCCTGTTTTTTTTAAATTTTTTTTTGTAAAGGATGGTGTCAAGTTAGTGGTGATGGGGAAGATGTCGATGAGTGGTACTGATTCAAATGTATACATTCGTTGCAGATCATTCATCTTTTCTAGGATGATTACATTTCTCCCAACCCTCTGTTCAAATTGATCCCATTCACCTCAAGCTCCATAGGCATAAGTGGCTTAGCTTGTTATCTCAACGCATGTAAAACTACCATGTGGAGACTTTTGCTTCTCTTTATCTGTCATGCCTCTGAATTCTTCACTGTTTGTTCGATTCCCAGTGCCTTATCTATTGGGCAATGGAGTCACTCCCCACCCCACTGTACTGTTTCTATTTTCAATTTTTTTTCTCAATCCCTTTTTAACTATGCACCTATACAATCATTCATGCCCATAGGAGTATTTAGCAAGTGCCCAATGCAACTCAGAATTATGCAGAGATGCAATGAAAATGTATGCATGGAAAACTAAGACTTGTAGCAAATGCTCATCATACTGTGTCTAGTATGTCATGCATAATAGTGAGATGAGTGTTTATAGTGCATTCCTGCACATTTTTTGTTTGTCAGTGTTTTGAATCCCCGGTGTAATTGGGGTCTACTTCAGGCACATCCACAAGGGCTGGATCGGCGCCTTCCAAGAACTTGAAATAGAACATTTCATTCAGGGTTTTGCATTCCTTGGAGGACTTATCATACCCGCAAGTATAGTACTAGGTCAGCTCCTAGTTCCATGGGCTCATTGGGGTTGTACCACCATTTAGCAAGGTGAATTTTGGTGGGTTTGACTTAGGACCCCAAGGTTGTAGTAACCATTTATGTAGGCTGTAAACATAGTGACCAGCCAGTCTGATGATGTCATCTCTGTAGTGCGCGACAACAACTGAGAATCTACATAAACTTTCACATGAGTCCTTGTAATTTTCAAAGTTACTTGGGATGAGTGGCCATCTGAATCTGAACTGAGAACTAGTGGATGGCCGCAGCTCAAAGACCTGATTGTCTAGTGGAAATTACATGGGAGGCAAATACAAACAATAGGCGTTGAAATTCTTGTAGAACAGGTTGTTTGACAGAATCTCCTTTCAATGCACTGGATAAGAAGGTAGAGGGTCATGGAAACTCTAAGGTCTGACTGGTCTCTTTGTTGTCTCTTGTCTCTGATACTCATGCAACTACCTGGCCAGCGTAGTTGTGGTAGTTTCGGTTGCAACTAGTTCCACTTTAGTGTTGGCTATGATTTTTTCTTGTCTTTTGTACTCCTCCCTATGGCTTATATGTTTTCTGTCACTAGTCTCCTTGAGTTCAGTGTACTTTCGTTTCCAAGAGTCTCGCTCCTTATTGGCACTGCTCAGCTCATTAGTAGCTTTGATTCGGAGGTTTTTCGCATTTTTGAGTTCTTGCTTCAAGTTGTGGATTTCTTGGGCGTGTCATTCTTGTTCTTTGGAAAGTATTATAGCCATTGCCTCACTTGATTTCTTAGGTTCTTGATTAACAGACGCCTCATCTCCTCTAGTAGTCATGTCTTGGTAAACAAGATTTCTCGTGTTGCTTTAGACATTGGTAATGCAACATGTAATATATTTTTCCAACCCTTTTTTTATATGTGATTTCCGATACTTTAGCTGAGTTGAAACTCGAAAAAATACCAAAAATTTGAAAAATTGGAAAATTAGGAACACTCAAAAAATGAACTCGATTTTTTTTTTTGATGAAAAACTCAAATAATTCAGAGCGACTCGAAAAAATCTCGAATTAGTGGTGATGGGGAAGATGGGGAAGATGTCGATGAGTGGTACTGATTCAAATGTATGAATGGAGTCACTCCCCACCCCACTGTACTATTTCTATTTTCAATTGTCCTCTCTCAATCCCTTTTTTATTATGCACCTATACAATCATTCATGCCCATAGGAGTATTTAGCAAGTGGCCAATGCAACTTAGAATTATGCAGAGATGCAATGAAAATGTATGCATGGAAACTGAGACTTGCAGCAAATGCTCATCATACTGTGTCTAGTATGTGATGCATAATAGTAATGTGAGTGTTTATAGTGCATTCCTGCACATTTATGTTTGTCGGTTTTTCAATTTCCCGGTGTAATTGGGGTCTACTGCAGGCACGTCTACAAGGGCTGGATCGACACTTTCCAAGAACTTGAAATAGAACATTTCCTTTAGGGTTTTTGCATTCCTTGGAGGACTTATCACGTACCCGCAAGTATAGCACTAGGTCAGCTCCTAGTTCCATGGGCTCATTGAGGTTGTACCACCATTTAGCAAGGTCAATTTTAGTGGGTTTTGACTTAGGACCCCAAGGTTGTGGTAACCATTTTTGTCGGCTGTAAGCATAATGACCGACCAGTTTGATGATGTCATCTTTGTGGTGCACGACAACAACCGAGAATCTATATAAACTTTCATAGGAGTCCTTGTAGTTTTCAAAGTTACCTGAGATGAGTGGCCATCTGAATTTGAGCTAAGAACTAGTGGATGGCCGCAGCTCAAAGACCTGATCGTCTAGTGGAAATTCCATGGGAGGTAGATACAAATAATAGGCATCGAAATTCTTGTAGAACAGGTTGTCTGACAAAATCTCCTTTTGGTGCATTGGATATGCGGGTAGAGGAACTCTGAGGTTTGACTGGCCCTTTTGTTGCCTCTTGTCTCTGATACTCATGCAACTGCCTGGCTAGTGTAGCTGTGGTAGTTTCGGTTGCAGCTAGTTCCACTTTGGTGTTGGCTATGATTTTTTCTTGTCTTTTGTACTCCTCCCTATGGCTTATATGTTTTCTGTCACTAGTCTCCTTGAGTTCAGTGTACTTTTATTTTCAAGAGTCTCGCTCCTTATTGGCACTGCTCAGCTCATTAGTAGCTCTGATTCGGAGGGTTTTCGCATTTTTGAGTTCTTGCTTCAAGTTGTGGCTTTCTTGGGCGTGTCATTCTTGTTCTTTGGAAAGTATTACAGCCATTGTCTCAATTGAGCTGCTTGTTTGTACTTTCGGCTTGGCCATTCGCTTTAGGGTGATAAGTGTGAAAGTACTGTACTTTAGGACCATAAATGGATCTACAAAAGATCCACAAGAGTGATTGGATGCTTGCTTAACAATCTATCAAAAAACTAGACACAAAAAAGTTGATCTAGATTGGCAAGTTGACAAACAACAAGCATTAACAATCAAAAGCATTGATAAACATTGAAATCCGAGCCCACACGTGTGTAATACAGGCTGTAGTACGGCCTTCAACCTGAGAAACAAGTAGAAATTGATTTGGTTTCATTTGGATCACAAAAACTCAATGTACATAGTGAACTAGCTTGAGATTGCCAATGAGCTCCAAAAATTTTCTATCTTCTCACTATAGAGAGAGGGAATACATAGCAAATCCGACTTCCTTCTTGAAGTTAGGTGGATTTCCAGCATGTAATAAGGAAGTTAAGTCACTCTCATTGACCTAAAATGAAACCCTAGTCTATTTCCTAGAGTCATGCTTGGTAGATAGCTAGTTGGTCAAATTTTCACCTTAAATCTAGGATTTAGGTCCTATAAACTAGGAATCACCACCAAATAGACATGATCAACCCTATGGACTTGACCTAACCTACATTAGGAGTGGGTTTCCACGTGGCATCTTGGCCTCACATGTGTGAAATCCACTTATGTACAAAATTTACAAAGTTCTACATGGTTTTTGATCAAGCTAGATTTGCCAATTTTTGGCAATTCTTCACACTCCTCAAATTTAGCTTGATCTATCTACAACTCTCTTGGTAGATGAATGAATGCTTTTAGAAGTGTCTAAAAAATCCAGCTACAAACAAGGAACTTTTGAGATTCCAATAGAGAATGATGTCCATGAAGGATCTTTCACCACCTCTTAAAGGATCCCTTACAAGATGTTCCACAAATGTGTCTATATGCATGTAGCACACTTCAAAAACTATACATCATGCCAAGCCATGGATTCCAAGGCATTTTGTGCACTTGAAGATACATCATTAAAACTATTAAGTGCATACATAATGTTGTCAAAGACAACTTGCCTTGCTTGATCCATATGATTGAGCTTAGATGGCTCCATCTTGATACTCATGGTTCTTCTTGGAGTCCTTGGGTCTTGAGCTTGCTCCTCCACTTGACTTGACTCCAAACCATCAATGAATTGAATAAGGTGTTGATCCAAAGGTGCTTCTTCAAGTTTACAAATCTTCCACTCTTGAAAGATCACATTTTCACCATTGACAACTTCTTTGATGGAAAACAAGTAGATTTTACAATCTCTACTTGAAGAGCAAAACACTACCATTATTCCTATCATTGAAATAGGATAATCTTTAGTCCTTACATTGGAATGATCATGCACAAAGCATGTGGACACAAATATTTCCAAAGCAAATGATGTTTCATCTTCTATGACTCTATTCAAACTATTATAAAAATAGTTATCCAATGAAATTGCTTTATCAACAACAAATGTAGATTTCAAAGCATTCCATTTCATTGTCTTGTCATACAAAGTAATAAACATCATGAATCTTAAAGGTAAAAAACAAGTCACCTCATGTCTACTACTACTTTTCAAAAAGTATTAAAAAATAATAGACTCTCCAATGCTCACCACCCTTGCAAAATTCACACTTGAATGGACAATTTGCATGCAATTTGATGACTCAGCCATTGTCATTGAAGACTCCCTTGGAACTCTCATGCTTTGAGGCTGATCCTCAAGATATTCCTCCTTTTGATGCTCCTCCTCAATGCAAGCAAGGTCACACTTTTTCAAGATCTCCTCTTGAGTGATCTCCTCCTTTGCCAAGCTCATTCTTTCAAAAGCAACACTAGCTTCCAACTTAAACAATCTTCCATGTTTAAATCCCTTTGCAATACAAACATCATTCTTGAAGATGAAGCAAACACCATGGTTAAAGTGGACATCCAAACCACTTTCTAAGAGTAGACCAACACTAAGCATATTCTTGGTGATTGATGGTACATAAAGGACATTTTCTAGATCCATGCATTTTGAGGATTCTAGACACAAAGAGATGGTACCAACACCATCTATCCTACACTCTTCATCATTTCAGTAAAGACAAACTTTTTAGCAGCATTGAAAGAGTGTAAGGTTGAGAAAAAGTCCTTTTCACAAGACGTGTGGGAGCTAGCCCCACTGTCGATCCACCAATTGTCTCTTGAATTGCTATTGCTTGCTGGTGAGGATGTAGATGCCATCAAGATTACATCTACTTCATCCTCCTCCTCCTCCTTTGCAAGGTTTCCTTGTTTGTCCTCCTCCACTTGTGCTCTTAGCCTCTTGTAGCATTCAGATGCATAATGCCCTTTCTTTTCACAAAAAAAGCATTTCTGCTTTGACTTGTCCTTTGAGCTTGATGCATCATTCTCTTCTTTGGCCTCCTTTGGATGCTTCTTCTTTCCATTGGTCTTCTTTTTGCCCTTGAATGAGAAATTGGCTTTCTCATCACCATCCTACAAAGACAAGGATCTCATCCTAGATTTTGCATGGAGCATCCTACCCTCTTCAGCCACTAATACACTGTGAAGTCTTTCTATAGTTGGCAAAGTGTCTTGTATGGCAAAACTTTGGACCAAATTTGCAAAGTCATCTCCTAGACCATTAAGAACAATTTATACAAGCTCTCCATCATGAATCTTCTCTCCAATGGAAGCCAACTCCCTATTTAGAGACTTGATTATGAGTACATAATCATGTGCACTCTTCTCACTTCTCCTCATGCTTTGCAAAATTTGATTTCTAAGCATAAGAACTCTAGAAGTGTTGCTAGACTCATAGATTGATTTTAAAGACTCCCAAGTCTCTTTAATACAAGCTGATACTTCTCTCAACAAATCATTGCTCACATTCATCTTCACACAATGAAGTGCAAGCCTAGATCTCTTCTTGTATCTAGCTAACTCCTGTGCACCTAGAGGTTCATCTTCATCTTCAATCAAGAACTCATAAAGGTTTTGGAGCACCAAGAGTGACTCCATCCTAACCTTCCAAATAGCATAATCTGTAGAATTCAACCTCTCACTAGCTTCTAGAAGGTATGCTCCAGCAGATCCCATCTTACTAGTGACCTCTACAAACAAGAAATAGATTTGATTGACTTGAAACTCACAAAGGTCTCACACTTGTAGTGTTTCACTCAAATTTGATTTTGAATCCAACAAATGGACTTATAATCATAGTTCTATCACTCCCTCACAAAGTTGGAATGAAGATAAGATGAAGTGAAAACTACTTTCAAACAAATCTTGCCAAGAAATGGATTTGATTGTCTCTAGAAACTCACTAAGGTCTCTCTCTTGTAGTGTTTCACTCAAATTAGATTTCTAATCCAACAAATGGACTTATAATATCAGTTCTAGCACTCCCTCACAAAGTTGGAATGAAGATAAGATGATGTGAAATCTACTTACAATCAAATCTTGCCAATTTTGGCTATTTTTGGACAAAACAATGACTTAATCTCTTTCACACTTTTTGATGTACTTTCAAGACCTGTAAAACAAGTTTAGAGGACCTGATTTCAGCCTAGATTAATTAGATTTCATGACCCTAAGTCAAATCTAATCAATGGCACTCAATCTTGGTATTTATCCTAAGATTTCCACCAAAAATTACATCAAAAACTCACAAATTGAATTTCTTTGGATCAAATGAATACCATGCATTAAATGCAAGTTCAGAGGTGCCCACACATGTGGATAGTACGGATTTGGACCCCTACCAAGTTTGGGATCAAATCTCCTCACCAAAATCAAGATTCTAGCTTGCCCTCTCAATACTAGTTTTTAGCACCAAAACTTGCTAAAAATGGATTTGCATTAGATCAATGGCTTATGCTCTTGTACTTGGCTCTGATACCATGTGAAAGTACTGTACTTTAGGACCATAAATGGATCTACAAAAGATCCACAAGAGTGATTGGATGCTTGCTTAACAATCTATCAAAAAACTAGACACAAAAAAGTTGATCTAGATTGGCAATTTGACAAACAACAAGCATTAACAATCAAAAGCATTGATAAACATTGAAATCCGAGCCCACACGTGTGTAATACAGGCTTTAGTACGGCCTTCAACCTGAGAAACAAGTAGAAATTGATTTGGTTTCATTTGGATCACAAAAACTCAATGTACATAGTGAACTAGCTTGAGATTGCCAATGAGCTCCAAAAATTTTCTATCTTCTCACTATAGAGAGAGGGAATACATAGCAAATCCGACTTCCTTCTTGAAGTTAGGTGGATTTCCAGCATGTAATAAGGAAGTTAACTCACTCTCCTTGACCTAAAATGAAACCCTAGCCTAGATCCTAGAGTTATGCTTGGTAGGTAGCTAGTTGGTCAAATTTTCACCTTAGACTTAGGTGTAGGTCCTATAAAGTAGGGATGACCACCAAATAGACATGACCAACTCTCTTGACTTGATCTAACTTATATTAGGAGTGGGTTGCCACGTGGCATCTTGGCATTACATGTGTGGAACCCAATTATACACAATATTTACAAAGTTCTACATGGTTTTTGATCAAGCTAGATTTGTCAATTTTTGGCAATTCCTCACAATAAGGAGTACTCTTTCGATGTTTAATCAGTAATTGTTTTGTTAGACTCTCTATGATTTTGTTCAAAATTTGGGTTCCTCGATCCGAAATTAGTTCTCTAGGATCTCCAAATCTTCCAATGACTTGTTCTAACAGGAATCATGTTGTTTCTTTGGCATTTAGGTATTGCCTTTGCTTCAGCCCACTTAGTAAAGTAGTCTGTAGTTGCGATAATATAGTATTTCCGAGATGAAGATGCTAGGTGAATAGGGCCTATAAAGTTGATCTCCCATTCTTCGAATGGTATTTGAACTTGGATAGGAATGAGGGATCTAGTCCGATTTACCTAAGATTTTTTGACATGTTAGTTGACCAGCAAAGTGTCCACCACAGATAGAATCGTGACATTCCTCTAGGATGAAATTTGTCTATTCAGGAGTCACACATCTTCTATAGATTCCTTCTACTCCTCTTCGATATATGATTCCATCTATCAATGTGAAATTTAAGGCTTGCGTACGTAGCTTCCGCTTCTCTTGAGGAGTCATTGTGTCTGGTGTTTTTAAAGTAGACAAATAGGTAGCCAAATTAGCATACCATTCTTTGATCATGGTAATGTCTATTCGCAAAAGGTCACTTAAATGATCATTTTTCCAATCACTATCATTGGTCTGATATTTTCAGTTTCACAAATGCAGTCATTTAGACCTTGTAATTGTGGCGGTTTGCTTTGCAAGTCATAATCAAATTCTTGCAATGACAAAATCCATTTCATTAAGCGACCAGGTGGTTCCAACTTGTTTATCATTAATGTCGCTGCTTCACTCTTTGTGAAAAAACGTTACCTTGCTGTGTAGAAGATAGTGTCTAAATTTAGTAATGACATATGAAATCCCCAAACAGATCTTCTCAACTTTTGTATACTTGAGTTTTGCTGCATTTAGTTGATGGCCAACAAAGGTGATTGGATGATACACTTTATTCCATATTTGAGCTAAACAACAGTTGATGCAGGTGTCAGTAGTACTAGTGAATACATAAAATTCGCGATCATCCATCGGTGGTTTCAGTATCGGGGCTTTTGTTAAGGCTTCTTTGAGGTTTCGGAAAGATTGTTCACATTTCTCATCCTAATTCCACTCAGATTCTTCTTTCAATAACTCAGTCATAGGGTAGGTTATTGAGGCATAGGCCATCATGTAGTTTCTATAATAGCCAGTCCCTCCTAAGAAAGATTGTAATTGGGTAACTGTGGAGGGTGTCATAATGGCTAAAAGCATTGTGATTTTTTCTGGATCTGTGGCTATACCATAGTGGCTAATGACATGCCCTAATAGTATACCATAGGGTACTCCGAATATACACTTGTTGGCATTCAGAGCTATACAAGTAGTAGCACACTTTTGAAAACAATATTCAAGTATTGCCAAATGTTCTTTAACAGAAGATGCTCCACATAAATCATCCATAAAGATTTTCAAGTTTCTGTCCAAGATATCTCCAAAATTTTCATTCATAAAGCTCTGATATGTGGCTGGGGCATTTGATAAACCGAAAGGCATAACGTGATAGGCGAAAACTCAAAGGTGGTAATGAAAGTGGTTTTAAGCTTATCTTCCTCAACAATGGCTATTTGGTTATATCCAGCAAAACAATCCATGAAAGAATAGATCTCTCTTCCTGCCAATTCTTCTAGCATTTGGTCTATAAAAGGTAGCGGGTAATAATCTTTTCTTCTGTGCCTGTTCAGTTGCCTATAGTCAACACATATTCGAATTTGAGTAGAGTTATTTTTTGGCCGTGGGACTATCGGTAAACACCATTCCGTATTGTCCACAGGAAAGATTAATCCAGCTCCTTTCAATCATTCTAATTCTTTCAATAATCCTTCTTTCATGTGAAATGACAACCTTTGTTGTTTATGCCTAATGGGTTTAGCATCAGGTTTCAGGGGTATAGTATGCTTCACTAAATCTGGAGGTATTCCTTTCATATCTGAATAATTCCAAGCAAATATTATGCTGATATATCTTGCACAAGTCTTCACAGGTTTTCTTGTCTTCTGGGCTTAGGTGAGCACCTACTTTGATCTTCTTAGGTTCATCCTCTATTCCAAAGTTTATAAGACAGATATCAGGTTCTCTAATCTTGGGAGGCGGTTCATCTGGGTATTCCACTCTAAGCCTAGTACATCCCTCAGTTCTACATCTTCATCTGTTGATTTTCAGAGCTGGCATTTCTATTAGTGAGTTCTTCCCATTCAGTTGATGCAATTGGCGCTCTCTCAGATTGAGGTACTTCTGGATATCCATCAACCACTACTCTTTCTTTTCCCCTTCTAAAAACTAATACTCCAGCTAGGATATCAACTATACAGTTACTTAGTCAAAGCTAGGGATGACCTAGTAGGATGGAATATCCCCTACTACCAGGATGCATTTCCATAACGTAGAAATCGATGTAGGTGGTCTTCCCAGCTACGGTAATTGGAGTATGTTTCAATTCTCCATCAAGTCTTATAACATAGTTTTTGGCTACTTCAATGCTGTTAAAGTGACAGGTTCGAGTTCAAATCCCAAGCAATCAGCCAATTTTGAACTAATGATGTTGACTGCGTATCCAGCATCTACTATAGCTCTTGCAATAACTAATCCATCAATGGTCACATCTACTTTTGGACAGGCTCGATCTAAGGTACCTGCACTTACATGTCCAACACAAGGAGCCTCTATTGTCCGTAACATGGATGGTTTCATCATGTGCTTCGCTTTTCTCCTCGCTAATGGGGACAACTTAAGGAGTTGCCATAAGTTGACTTGTACACTCAAGTTGTTTAACGCTTCTTGCAAATCTCCCAAACTTTTTCCTAGATCTATATCTTGTTGATACGATGCATTCTAGTTCTGTTTTTCATGGATCTAGGTAATGATCTGGTTTTGGTGAATTTTTTGATGAGTGGGATTCTTGAAGGTCTTCTTATCAACTTATGTACTTGTTCCTCATTAGTGTGCTTATGGTTCGCAAGATTTTCCTATTGTTCAAGTAGTATTTTCTCCAAGGGAATTTTCTCAGGTGTTTTAGATGGTGATATTCTAATTCCTTTAAGGGTTCTTTAAAAGAGATTTTATGTGACTATTTTTGGGTTTTCTGGATTTTCTCTAGTATTTTTACATCATCAATCCTTGAGTTAGATCCAATGCTCTTATATCCCCTCTCCACTAGTACATTTCTAGCAGTTGTTGCTTGGATTTGCATTCCTTTGAGTTCCTTGGTTGGTTTCTAGAAGGATTATTTCTAATCAAGCCATACAATATTATCATGAAGGGTTCTAATCAAGCCATACAATACTAAGACCTCATGGATATCAGTAGTAATTGTTTCGCACAACAACAAAGTTGTAAGGATCGATTATCGTTGAAGTGCTGGTAATCCACACAATCAAGCTAAGAAGGTGAGGCCATACTTATCTCTAGTTCATATCAGAAGGTTGCATCCAACAAATTTCACGTCAGGTTCACCAATGTTAGGGATTTTTCCGACAAGGGATTGGTCCTGCTAGAAAGCCCTAGCAAGGGAAAGGGCCCCACACTGCCCTTACGCGAATGACTAGGGTCAATTACCGCTTCCAACCCTAGGGGTCATCCTAGTCACCCTGTACTCCCCAATCAATGAGAGTTTTCAGGCTCTCAGAAGTATGATTGTAGGAGAGGTTGCTACCTTCACTTGGTTTCTAGGTACAGACTTGATTCCTAGATCGTCCTTACTTGCATATGGGGGGCTAGTAACAGATTCATTAGCAAGATTGTCACTTGGAGTTCCTAGAGCCAATTCAGGGTGTTGAAACCATGCTCATCTAGGATCATTCACTAAATTTTCGTTGTCACTGTTAGATGCTACAGATGAGTGTACTGGTGGTTCAAAGATGGGGATCTGTGTAAGAGATTATGTTATGTCTGCGTGTCGAGTGGAGGTAGTGTCTTTCAGATTTCAATCTCTGTCAATCACAAGCTCGTATACCTCTAGATAACTATGTTCTCCACAGTGCTGAACCCTAATCAAACTATCACTAGGAGTAGGCTACGATGAAATTCTGGGGGGTAGAAGTGGTATCATAATATTTCTCTTCTATACATTTGGCACACATCGCCAAGTGATGGCAATAGTTGATACTCAACTCTACTCATATGAAACTGTCCATTTTATTTTCTAATTGTTTTTTATTAGAGGCATTTTCCTTAGAGATTACCCCTAACCCCATGTGTTTGCGAATAATGCACTCTAGGGTGGTTTTGTACTACTAAGGTGTGATTTATCGATCCGTAGTTGATAAATATGTTTTTCTTCTAGGGTCTATACAAGTTTGCTTGTTGATTCTATGCTCTGCTGTCTGTGGGGTGCAAGTTATACATACCGGCTCTGTTTGATGAGCGGTAGTATTTCGCCATCTGTCAGGTCTAGGTATTTACACTAGACATTTCCAACA
>MU834560.1:0-46032 GCA_029204225.1 Diphasiastrum complanatum | reverse complement strand
TTTTTTTATGTTTTTTGTTTGAATTGATCTTTTCTTTTGGTTCTGCATACACTCCACATCTTACTGTTTGGAACTATTTTGTAGTTTTTACTCAACTGATATTCTGCTCTTTTGGACTTTTGGGACTATTGGTACTTGTAGAAGCTTATAAATAACTATTTATTTTCTATTTGGTACTTATGAAAACTTGTGTAAGATATATTTTTGGTACTTTTGGTACTCTATATTCATTTCAGATAACTTTTCTTTTTGCAATTTGGACCTTATGGAATATTTTGTACTTTTGGTGTGCAGAAAGTACTGTTGTTTGTTGCTCTTTGGTGCTTTTGATAGTTTTGGTAGTTTTAAACATTTTTTTAATTTGTTGTTTGCAACATTTTGGTACTTTCAATCTACTAGCATTTAGCTATTGAATACAAAAGAATGGTACTACAATAACTTATCGTGTACCAATTTTGATTCTCCTAACTACCAAATTAGGTCTTTTATACTAAGTGTCTCATTTTAAAATTTACCAAATAGTTACTATTTAGACTTCTCGTGACCATATTTTATGTATAAAACTATAAAATTAGGTACTTTTTTCTTTATATTTATTTGTGTTCGTAGTTTGCATACAATCCTTTGTGGTCTTTTTGGTACTATTTTAGTGTTTTTACCAATTGGTGGAATCTAAGCTTTAGTTACTACAAATTTTACAAGATTTGTACTATTTTTGTAATGTTTACGTGTTTTTGAAACTTTAGAGTACCAAAGATTGGTACTATTTGAATCTATCGTGTAACAATTTTGATCCTCCAAAGTACCAATTAAGGTTCTTGTACTTTCTGCATGTTCAGTATTATGGTACTATAAGATGCTTTGGTACTTTGGTACTACCTATATATGATGCTTTGGTACTACTTGCAGGTACTTTCTACCTTCATGCTACTACCTGTGTATGATACTTTAGTTTTACCTATATATGATGCTTTGGTAGTACTTGTTGGTACTTTCTACCTGTAACATGATAAGACTTCTTGAATATAGATCAGTGGTAATGAGAAGAATACTCCTCAAGTTCACTTTGAAGATGTTAACAATGACTTTAATGTAGAAGGAATCTTTAAGAAGTTTCGAGTGAACCAACACTGTATTGAGTTGCACCAGTGTCGGCGAGTACTAATTTTACAAATTTTGTACTATTTTGGTACTATTTTTGTGTTGGTATAACTCTTGAATACAAAAGAATGGTACTACAACAACCTATCGTGTACCAATTTTGATCCTCTTGACTACCAAATTAGGTTGTTTTATATGAAGTGTCTCATTTTTATTTAAAATCTACCAAATAGGTATTATTTAGACTTCTCATGACCATATTTTACACATAAAACTATTAAATTAGGTATTTTTTTCTTTATATTTATTTGTGTTGGCAACTCACATACAATCCTTTGTGGTCTTTTTGGTATTATTCTAGTGTTGTTTACAAATTGGTGGAATCTAAGCTTTAGTTACTACCAATTTTACAAGATTTGTACTATTTTTGTAATGTTTACGTGTTTCTGAAACTTTAGAGTACCAAAGATTGGTACTATTTGAACCTATCGTGTAACAATTTTGATCCTCCAGACTGCCAATTAAGGTTCTTGTACTTTCTGCATGTTCATTACTTTGGTATTGTAAGATGCTTTGGTACTTTGGTACTACCTGTATATGATGTTTTGGTACTACTTGTAGGTACTTTCTACCTTCCAAGTAGTACTTGTGTATGATACTTTGGTACTACCTGTACATGATGCTTTGGTACTACTTGCAGGTACTTTCTACCTTTTTGGGACTACCTGTGTATGATACTTTGGTACTACCTATATATGATGCTTTGGTACTACCTGCAGGTACTTTCTACCTTCCTGGTACTACCTGTGTATGATACTTTGGTACTACCTATATATGATGCTTTGGCTAAGTGTCTCAATTTTGTTTTAAAATCTACCAAATAGGCATACAAATCCTTTGTGGTCTTTTTGGTACTGTTTTAGTGTTGTTTACCAATTGATGGAATCTAAGATTTAGTTACTACCAATTTTACAATATTTGTATTATTTTTGTAATGTTTACATGTTTATGAGACTTTAGAGTACCAAAGATTGGTACTATTTGAACCTATCATATAACAATTTTGATCCTCCAAACTACCAATTAAGGTTCTTGTACTTTCTGCATGTTTAGTACTTTTGTACTATAAGATGTTTTGGTACTATTAGATGTTTTTGTACTTTGGTACCATAAGATGCTTTGGTTCTTTGGTCCTACCTGTTGGTACTTTCTACCCTCTGGTACTTTGTTGCCTATAACAAGCTTTTAAACAGCTCTTCGACGTGCAATGTGCTTTGGTAATTGTAATGTGCAGCAACAGAAAAAATTTGGTGAGAATTTTATTGCAATGTGCAGAAAGATACTGAAATGTTAAATGTTGGCCAAACCCTCGAGCACCAAATCTTTCTGAAACGCTATAGTACCAATGCTTCTTCCAATTGGTACTTATCAATTTTCACTTTAGATAGTTCAGACTACCAAATTTGTTACTGTCGCATAATACCTGTTTTGGTACTTTTGGTACTGTTTTTTTCAAGAAAAACAGCAAAACCTATAATATCAATAAACATCCAAGTTTTGGAGGGGGTTTGAAATCACTTATGTCGTGTAACACGATAAGATTTCTCGAATATAGATCAGTGGTAATGAAAATACTCCTCCACTTTGAAGATGTTAACAATGGCCTTAATGCAGAATAAATCTTTAAGAAGTTTTGAGTGAACCAACATTGTATTGAGCTGAACCAGAGAGTTTCTCAGTGTATCCTGAAATATAATTATAATTTATGACATGGTTTCAGCAGATTTTGTTAGGGAGAGCGAGAGTGAGATATATATATATATATATATATATATATATATATATATATATATATATATATATATATATATATATATATAGAGAGAGAGAGAGAGAGAGAGAGAGAGAGTTTGATAGAGTAAAGATAGTCAACATTCCCAATTCTAGGAAGGGGTGTAGCCCCTTGTTTTTTTTTCTTGTTGAAGGCATGGCATCATAAACGGTTCTTTGTTGGACTTGAAACGTCCACAAGGAAGGCCATGCTGTTGGGAAGGGAGCATTGTGGGGACATTCTGGAATAGGATACAACCATATGGTTCAAAAATTTTGACTAACACTCTTCATGCTTTCTTTTTCTCATTTTCTCTCGTTTGATTCATATTGCTATGAATTTTACACACAGATTATGTTTAGTTTAATGTTCAAGTCGGCTTGGATCAACTTACGTGGTAATTCTTAGGCATATTATTATGTTTTTTTAGTAAGTTGTAAGGTTTTTAGGCCACAAGTTGAGCTGTTCCAAAGATTCAGAAGGGCTCACCCAGAAGTGCAGATATCTCTTAGATGCTTTGAGGTGTTGAAGCCTTATTTTGTCCGAAAACTGAAGGAGCGGTACACCTGTTGTCGTGTGTACCATATGCAAATGATATATTTTAAGGTGGTGTTTAATCATATGAGACAAAACACGTTTGGTCATCATCGAAAGGATCATGATACACATGTTCTATCTACTGCTGTAAAATTTAGGAATCGGATATTTGCAAGGCAAACCAATCTGTTTGTCCCAGCATCAACAATATGTAGGAATCGCTTTTATGTGCAAAGCCTCCTACTTCATAATACCATGCAAAGAAATGCTTGTTCAGGGACTGCAATAAATGTGACATTTGCACGTTGTCATTATGTCCCTATGAGACATCAATGGACAACGAGGAGTTGTCTGTGAAGATCTTTAGAGAGATTGCATCAGGGTTTGTTGATGAGGGTGGTTCTATCAAGAAGATAAAGGATTTTGTAGTGCAAAGAACGCGGAGCACTGTTTTTGCTAATCTAGTTTCAACACATCTGAAAAAATTCATCAAACATAACTTTGTGTTTCGGTGGCAGTCACAACAATTTAAAAACTACTTGCTGAAATTTCCTTCGGATGTTGTTGTTTCAGTCATTGACTTTGCGGAGAATTATTCGTTCAAGATGCAGAATGAGATACAGTCCATGCACTGGTGGTCTAATCAGATCATGATACTTGTGCACATAACGTATCTCAGAAACTCTGCAAGTACAACTGAAAAGACTCTTCATTTTTACATATCAGACGATAAGCTACATGACATCCTATTTGTACAACATTGCCTACTACTGCATGACAATTAGTTGAAAGAGAACATGTATAATCTGAGGTGTCATTGGGTGTGGTCAGACGGTGTAGCATCTCAATTCAAAGCTCGAAGGCCTTTCTTCTTTGTGGCCAGTATATTTGTTGGGGGTTCTCACTATCTATTATTATTACTCTATAGTTTTCAGGTTTGTTACTTCATATAGTACCAAAAGTTCCAATTTTGGTACTATTTTTCTAATAGATATAGTACCAAACTGATACTATACGGGATACCCGAATATAGTACCAAATTGGTACTAGATAGGACACCAGGTTTGGAACTACGGGTTCTGTTTGCAAGCATTGTTTATGGAAGCCTACATAAAAATAAAAAATCTAACAATTTGTTCATTTTTTGGCTAGATATTATCACTTGACAGGTCTACAAATGATGCATAATTTTTCTACCTCAGGCCATGGAAAATACGAGCATGACGGAGCAGGCGCAATCATCAAGAGAACTCTCACTCATGAGGAGTTAAAACCAGACGGCTGGCCCTTGAAATATGCAGCAGATGTGGTCGCATATCTAAAAGAAACATTTAGGCCAAAAGGAGAAGATCACAACTGCAGTATGAGAAGGATTTTCTGGCTGGTCAGCAAGGTTGAGGTGCAACGTGATGTCAAATGGGATTGTTAGCGCATCACAGGCTCACGCTCGTTCCATTGTATTGACGAAATTTCCAGGATAGTCCATGCTCACTACGATGTCGATAATTGTCATGTTTCTACGATTCATGTACTGCAGGGCAATGGAGAAGATGTAGGAATAGACAACACATGGAAGAGTGAAAATATTTGTTTATCCAGCCATTGCCAAAGTCAGAGGCAGCTAACAACAACAATGATGATGACGATGACGCTGGAGATAATGATGATGTTTGTGGATCCATGCCAATGCATAATGACACCAACCTGCCCATGTATGAGGGGAACCCTGATAGTTTGTGTATCCACTGAGGATAATTTTGTGATCAAAGCAGCAGAGAGGGAAGAGGATTTCTACCTTCTTAAATGCACCAATACGATGTACCAGGCAGCAACAGCACAGAAGAATGCATGGCACAACAGAATTGCTAGAGGAGCGAGAGTAGTTGAAGGCCAATACTATGTCCAAGTCGAAGGCATGATCAATGCATACAGCCTTCTAGAACAAACATAGCCAGTAATGATTTATTCACACCTGGTGAGGAATTCGGTTTCCCATGGAGCCTATCCCTGGATATCATAACATGTTCCGATTATCCACCGATGTGTATGAGAACATATACAACAGCATGTCGTACAAAGATGACAATGATCAAGAGGACTTGCGTAACGCCTGAGATCAGGATGCAAGTAACGTTTGCGTCTTATATTGATACTTTGATAGTACCCATTTTGAAACTGATGAGTACCAATTCGATACTTTGGATCACTTATCTATCAATATTCTGATTATAGCAATACGCGGTTTTGTTTATGCCAATTGGATGTTTTTGTTGCGGTTTTGTCACATTTTGAATTGAATCAGAGTGAGAACGTACTTGCATTGATGTTGGTTACACTTTGGATTAAGTTGTGGGTAAAACACAAAACATGGCTTTGTATTGGAGTATCTTGTGTTGTTTCACTAAAAACAAGTTCTTGGATTAAAGAGCACCAAAGATATTCATACTATGAATGTGGATAAGTAATATAGTCATGGTATGTTCAGATAGTGATGGCACACCACGTGCCATCAACTTTTTGATGCTTGATAAGATAAATACTTGCTAGACTCGCAGAATAATTACTCGCAAAATGCCAAAGCCCACAACATAATGTTGTGAAGGGGCGACAAATGACATACATGGAATCGATATAATGACTTCTATAGCTAATATTGCTTATGTGTAAATGGCAAAGGGCATGTCAGAAGGCGATGAACCGGGTTCACACAAAACCAATATTGCAAAAATCAAGAAAAAAAGAACAAAGAAAATGAAAAAAATTTGCGGAATATATACTTTTCTCCTTGCCCGTGTGAGGACGATGACACATGTCCTTTTTTGGTTCCTCTATACAATCACACATGTGGGTCAACAAGCACACACCACATGTCAGTATGTGATTGGGTCAACGTTGACACATGTGTAATGACTGCCATGTATCAGCACCCCATTAGCCAACTAGAATTATTTGCACTTGTGGTCGTATGGTCGTTCATGCATGTGCGAGCAAAAAACACATATATATTCACATCCCAAGGCCATTCACACTTTTG
This sequence comes from Diphasiastrum complanatum, assembly GCA_029204225.1. Classification (NCBI taxonomy): domain Eukaryota; kingdom Viridiplantae; phylum Streptophyta; class Lycopodiopsida; order Lycopodiales; family Lycopodiaceae; genus Diphasiastrum; species Diphasiastrum complanatum. The sequence goes on along the minus strand of MU834560.1, from coordinate 39,529 downwards.
TTGCATTTTTGGCTCCATCTGCTAGCCCACACAATGCACACTGAAGCTATAATTATTTCGTACATATCGGTTATGTGCGCAATCAAACCTACCGCTCCATCTGCTAGCCCACACAATGCACACTAAAGCTATATTTATTTTGTACATATCGGTTATTCATTTGTCGAACATCTACTCATCGTCTCTTCCTAGTCCTATAGATATCTAATATGGAGCTATAAAGTAAACTTGCATAGAGTTCTTTTGTAGACCAAGACTAATGCCTTCCATATCTCCCCCTAAGAAAGAATGACAGTCACAGGAAAAGTTTGTGAATGTCTGAAATCAAGGAGTATTGTTAGCAATTGTGCTAACACAGAGAAAATAAAAAAAGAAAGACACAAAAATCCGTGGCATGTGTTTTGTAAGACCACGTATGAGTATCTATCATTAAACTTCAACCATGGCATGTGTTTTGTAAGTCCATGAGTAGAAGCTTAAATAATAATAAAATAGCTTAAACTTAGATTTAGAACTTAGACTTAGGAAACTTAAGATTAGAAATATTTCATCTTAAGTTTTTCTAAGTTAAGAACATTGAAGTTCTAAATCCTAAGTTAGAAGTTCTAGAAAGGCTAGAAACATATTAGTCCCATAAGTTAGTAGACACTTATGGAAGACCCTCCTTGCCATAAAAGGAGAGGCATTTGCATTGTAAACGGTAAAATTACTACTGTGATTATCTTGCATTTCATTGTGTTCCCATTGGAAGGTGCATAGCTTGAGGAAAGGCGCTCGAGCCTCCTCTTGCCTCCTTTCATTGGCCTTTAATTGTGGCATGGTTTTAAGTGTTTATTGCTTAGTTTAGCCACAATTCTTATTATCTCCCTTTGGGTATTACGTAGGATTTAGTAATCTTGCTAGTTGGGTTTGCCTTAGCAAGGAATTTTATTGTTGTCATTAATTAGCTTTATTTCTACGGGCACTAGTTGGGTAAGCCTTAGTGTTCTCATTCCTGTTGATTCTTTCTGTATTCTGTTGAAGCTTGTTGTAGAAACTTAAAAAGTGGACGAATCTCTACATCTCTATACTACACCTGTAAGTAGATCTAGCCATCACGTAAACTAGAAATACTTCCAACATTGGCGTCGTTGCTACTTTTTAAGTATTTTTTATCTAGCTTCTTCTCCTTCTTCTCTTTTTGTTCTCTTGCTTCCGTGTTGTATGTTTGCTTGTTTGCCTGTGTCTATCTACCAACAAACAGCACGAGTCATCTCTCCAGGTCCTACACGAGCTGCGGAGTAACTTCTCAAGCCGGGGGAAAGCAACAAAAGAGTCGACTTGGGCATTCTCTTCAAAAGAAGTGACCCAAGTGACCTTTTTCAAAACCAAACATGTATATCAGAATTCGCCAGCCTGTCTGCAGCCCTAACATACCCTGATCTTTCATTTTATCACCTACACAAATTCTGACCACGGTCAGATTCTGAGAAAACAGCCTGATATACTATCAAAATCCCTTATTTCTCACCCAAATCTTTGTTTTAGAATTCACCGGCTTCACTGAGACTAGATCTCATCAAGATCAGTCCTCCAGCAACCCTGCAAATTCTATCTCAGAGATTTTGCATGTTTACTGTCAGAAAATCACATTTTTTCCCATATTCCCTATCTGTCAGTCAGACCTCTCTATTAGAATTCGCCATCCAGCCTAAGAATTCATTTTTAAAGAGCATGATTTCCTTGTCCTACCCACAAATTCTGAAACTCCAATTTTCTCCCAGAAAATCTAAAAAAATCACTATTCTGACATTCAGAACTCTTTGTCAAAATTCGCGAGTATTACAATTAGAATTATCTGTCTCCCCATGATTTCTCAACCTGTCCGCGAATTCTATCACGTCCAGAAAGACCAATTTTTGTCCTACACTATCCATTCTACAAGCACACTGCCCTTTTGCCAAGTATAGTATTGTCCTGCTCATCTATATTCTGCATCATGTCTTGTGAATGTGCTGAATCTTCTAATCCGACTCCTCCACGACTAGAATGACGAATTCCACATATCGATGCACCAAAGTACGATGGCGAATCTGACCCAGATCGATTTCTCCAAGACTTTGATAATGCATGTCATTTTTATGGAGACACCTCTGAAACTAAAAATCTTCGCCTATTTTCCATGGTACTCTATGGCACCGCCAAGGAGTGGTACTTGAATCTCGAAGCTCCTGATCTTGCTTCTTGGACCACCCTCAAGGACGCTCTCATCAAGCGTCTCAAACCATCCAAACTGACTCAGTGCCCGTTCATTCAAATTACTCATATCAAGATGCACCGCGAAGAGTCTGTCTGAAAATACATTGAGCATTTTAAATGTCTCAAAGTAGAATGTATTGATATAAATATCACTGAACGAATAACCATAAAACTATTCTTAGTTGGATTGCCTAAAAACATCCGCCGTGAACTCAAACCAGTTGACCTTTATGATCAGCTTAGAGATGTGATGAGCGATGCTATCCATGAGGAAGATGAAGGTTCCGATGATGACTTTGACCATCGTGAAAAAAAATCTAAAGATCTAGATCGTCCTAATCACCCGAAGTCTGATAATATTAAGTCTTCTGAACTTTTACATCAAATGGAAACTTGAGAAAAAGCTCAACAATCTCATATGGATAAACTCACTGCTGATTTCCAAACCGCCATGAAACAAATTGTTGAGAAATCCTTTCCAACAAGGGAAAATGTCTAGTGTCCAATCTGCTCATAGCATCACACTGCTAATGAATGCCCTCAATTGCGAAATCATTTCCCAGTAGCCACCAAACCCACCATCTATCGAGCTTACCGCCCTTACCCGCCACAACAACCTGTGCCACAACCAGGGGTTTACCAACCATGACCACCTGCACCAAATCAATACCCATCCCCACATCAACAGTTTGTCATTAACCAACCTGCCCCACAAAATGCTGTCCATTATCTTGATCCGAATACCATCAATTCAGCCACCTACTATGTGGAAGACAATACTCAACCGCAATACTCTACTGAAACAATTGTTTATTATACCTATGATTCTAACTTCAAACTGTGGATCCCAATGCCCAAGCTTACAATCCAAACCAAGCTGTCTTTGCCGCACATCAACTACCCGCAATACGAGGATGTTTTATTTGTGCAGGTAAACATCCTAGTAATCGTTGCCCAGATAAACTTTGCTTTCCTCCAGCTTGTGAAAACTATGGTATTGAACATCACGTGAAAGACTGCCCATCTCGATCTAAGCCATTGTTCGGTGCAAGTACAAACCTTACCAATCGAAACACATCCTGATTGGGTCTTGACTTGGGCACAAACCCAGCGCCAAGCCCCTACACTTGCACCCAGCAAAACTCAACTGCAGGCTGTTCCTCCAAGTGAAGATTCAACCTTGATAGTTTACCCTCACCCATCTGAAAAAATTCGGCTGCATCATCAGTATCGCCAGCAAATCCGCAATGTCGACCAACAATCTTCCTCTTCCGATAAAGTACCTCACAAGCCCTTTGAAAGCAAAACCCTTGAAGGTACCGAAGTTTGGGGAGATTTACTACAAGCCAATGTCACTCTTCCCTTCCATGTACTCTGGAAACAATAAAAAAAGATGATCCACGGCTTCACACGTGTGAAGTACAGCTACTGTACGGCCTGATAACGGAGAAATAGTTTACTTATCATTTACAAAGCATTCATCCACAAAGAAAGTGCTTAAGAGAGTCAAAACACAATGATGGCTTCACAAACCAAGATTTATCATCATTAGCTCAAATAATGAATCCATCATGGATCAAGTACATATTCACCATAATCTCTCTCTAAGCTACATCCAACACGTGTAGGACAGCTCATTGTACTTATCCATATCCACTTTGGATAAGATCTATCAAGTTTGCCAAATCATCCATTGGTGGTTTGTGTTGACCTTCTAAATTCCTACAATCTAGGACCTAACTCCTATAATTTAGGAGATGTTATATTAGACTCAAATGAAAGCTAATCAAAATAGATCTGATATTAAAAGTGTCATTTCACACATGTGGACAGGTCCTCACACGTGTGGATCCACATAGATGTCTAATATTCATCAAAAAACCATGTGAAAATTGCTAAATTCTAATACTCCTCCTCAATTTTTACATGATACAACTATAGTACATATATCTACAACACCTAAGGATGATCTTAACTTGATAAATGAAGCCTTTGGCAAGGCTTTAGTGAGTAGATCAGCAAGGCAATCTGAAGAAGACACATGATGTAGCTTGATCTCCTTTGCTTGAACCTTTTCCCTCACAAAATGGTGAGCAATCTCTATGTGCTTGCTCCTTGCATGGAATGTGGGATTGGTTGCTAATGCTTGGCTTGATTGGTTGTCACAAAATATTGTTGGCTGCTCCTTGGCCTCCATGACTTGTAATTCATCTTCAACCATAGAATCTCCTTTGTTGTGGATGTTAGTGCCTTGTATTCCGATTCGGTTGAAGATAGAGAGATAGTATCTTGCTTTTTGGAAAGCCAAGACATTATGCCGTTGCAAAGAAAGGTAACAAAAGCACTTGTCGACCTCCTATCCACCTTATCACCTGCAAAATCAGCATCTGAATATGCCCTTAAGGCTATATTAGATCCATCATATAAAATGCCAAAGTTCTTGGTGGCCGAGATGTACCTCAACACCCTTTTTGCATTTTTCCAATGACAAACCAATGGATTTTGCATAGATTGGCTTAGTTTGCCTACACTAAAACTTAGATCAGGTCTAGTTATAGTAAGATAGATCAAAGAGCCTACAAGTCTCCTATATAGTGTGATGTCCTCAAAGGATGCTTCATCATCACTATTGGAAACTTTTACATTTTGTTCCATAGGAGTTTCTACTCCTTTACAATCTTTCATTTCAAACTTTTCTAAGATAGAGGAAGCATATTTGGATTGACAAATAAAACTCAAATTCTTGCCTCTTGAAACTTCTATTCCTAATATGAAATGAAGATTACCAAGATCTACCATCTTAAACTCCTTAAACAATGCTACTTTCACTTCTTGTATACCATCAAGATCATTTCCACTAAGGATAATGTCATCAACATACAAAATGAAAATGATGATTTTATCATCATTAAATCTTAAGTACAAAGAAGGACCATAAGCACTTACAACAAACTTAATAGAGCTTAAGAAGGTATTTAACCTAGAGTACCAAGCTCTAGGTGCTTGCTTAAGCCCACAAAGTCTTCTTAGCAACAAACACACTTTTTCCTCTTGATCTTATTTGATGAAGCCCTCGGGTTGCCTCATGAAAATCTCCTCTTCCAGATATTCATTGAGAAAAACATTAGTCACATCAAGTTGAAATAGAGGCCAATTGAAAGTAGTTGCAAGAGAAATAATCAACCTTATGGAAACTAGCTTAGCAACAGGAGCAAAAGTTTCATCGAAATCTACTCCCTTGGTTTGCAAGAACCCCTTTGCCACTAGCCTTGCCTTGTGTTTGTTGATGCTCCCATCTTGATTGTACTTCAATATATAGATCCATTTGCACTCAAGTGGCTTTCTTCCTTGAGGAAGATCCACAAGCTTCCATGTATGATTATCCATAAGAGCATCATACTCCTTTTGCATGGCATCCCTCCATTCTTGTGACTCCATAGCTTCTTCAAAGCAACTTGGCTCATCAAACATAGAAGTTAGAAAAGTGTAAGAGGTAAGTGAATGTAGGTCTTCCCTTTGTTCACCTTTTTCAACATAGGTGAGCCTTGAGGGCTCGACCTTCCTTCTTGTAGATCTCCTTGGAGTCCTCGGATCTTGAGATGGATCTTCAAGATCTTGATGACATGTAGGCTCCTCCTCAAACCTTACAAGATCCTTGATGGATTAGAATCTTTCTCATTCAACTTGAAGTAGTTACCTTCGTCAAAAGTAACATCTCTACTCACTAAAATCTTCTTAGTGACATGATTATAGACTCTATATCCTTTGCGATTTTCAGCATAACCAACAAAAATCCCTTTAATAGAAGTAGGGTCATCCTTTTTTCTTGTATATAATGCTTGAAAAACATAGCAAGTAGATCCGAAAATTCTTAGATCTTTAAGATTCGGCTTCTTACAAAATAGAGCCTCATAAGATGTTATGCCTCCAATGGGCTTACATGGCAATCTATTACACAAATAAGTTGCACAAATAATAGCCTCTCCCCAAAAGGACTTAGGTAGAGATGCATCTAGCCTTAAAGCCTTAGCACACTCACATAGTGTTCTATTCATCTCTCGGCAATTCCATTTTGTTGAGGACTATAAGTACATGTAAGTTCTCTCTTAATGCCATTGGATTTACAAAACTCTATCATCTTGGTGGAAATATACTCTCCACCATTATCACTCCTCAATACTTTAATTCTAGCATCAAGCTGATTTTCAACTAGAGTTTTGAACTTAACAAAAGCTTCAAACACTTTACTTTTGGAATCCAAAAGTTCAATCCAAGTGTATCTAGAGTAATCATCAATAAAAGATACATATATAGATGCACCTCCATTAGATTCTTGAGAAAAGGGGTGCACATCACTATGAATAAGATCTAATGCTTTTGTAGATCTAGTGGAAGAGATATCAAAAGGTAGCTTGTGTGCCTTTGAGAGGCTACAAGCTTCACAAATCTTTCCACACTTTGAGAGTGTCTTTGGAAGGCCGAGAGCAAGACCCTTGGTGCATCATCTCCATAGATTTGAAGTTGGGGTGGCCCAACCTCTTATGCCAAAACTCCACTTGATTGAGCTCCTCCTTCATCATGTTCACACTTCCAAGAAAAACATTAGCATCAAGCTTAAAAAGCCTTCCTTGCTTGAATCCCTTTACAATGCAAGTATTATTCATCATTATGGAGCAAACTCCTTGCTTAAAATGGACATCTAAGCCATCATCCATCAATTGTCCTACACTTAACAAATTCTTAGTGAGTGTAGGAACATAGAGTACATTATCAAAATCTACTCTTTTAGAGGATCCAAGACTTAAGGGAATAGTTCCTACTCCATCTATTCTACATTCTTGATCACTTTCTGTTAGAATAGACTTTCTACAACCTACAAAAGGTACAAGAGTTGAGAAAAAATTCTTTTGGAATGTCATGTGGGAACTAGCCCCACTATCAATCCACCATGTGTCATTGGAGTAGCTCTTTGATGTTGATGTAGAAGCCATCAAGGATGAATCCACTTCATCCTCATCTCCCTCAAGAGTAGAGTTGCCTTGTTTTCTCTCTCCTTGTGCATTCTTCTTCTTGAAACACTCGGATGCAAAGTGCCCCTTCTTTCCACAAAAGAAGCACTTGAGTTTGGCTTTGTTCTTCTTTTCCACCTTTGGAGCTTGATGGTTGATCATCATTCTTGGTCTGCTTGTGTTGGATCTTCTTCTTTGACTTTGCCTTTCCCTTGCTTGAGAAGTTGGCCTTCTCATCACCATCATGCAACTTTAAGGATCCAATCATTTGCTTGACATGAAGGATCCTACTCTCCTCGGCTACAAGCACACTATGAAGCTTGTCTATGGAAGGTAGTGCATCTTGAATAGCAAAGCTTTGTACAAGATTGGAGAACTCATCTCCAAGAGCATTCAAGATTATTTGAACAAGTTCATCATCGTGAATACCCTCACTAATGATGGAAAGTTCTTTGTTGAGAGATTTAATTCTCAAGACATACTCTTGAGCACTCTCATCACTCCCTCTAATGCTTTGAAGAACTTTATTTCTAATCATAAGCACTCTAGAGGTATTTTTGGATTCATAAATCCCTTTGAGGTAGTTCCATGCCTCCTTGGCCGAGGTACAAGATGCTACTTCCTTTAGAAGTTCATTACTAACATTCATTTTCAAGCAATGTAATGCTAGTCTAGCTCTCTTTTTGTACCTCACTTGATCTTGAACTCCTTGAGGTTCTTCTTCCTCTCCTATGACAAGATCAAACATATCTTGGAGCACTAGTAGTGACTCCATTCTTACTTTCCAAGTTGAATAATTATTAGAATTTAGCCTTTCACTAGCCTCAAGAAGATAGGCTCCAATTGAACCCATTCTAACTAGTAACAAGTACAACAGATGTACTATTCAAAGGCTCTTCCTTCTTTCTTTCTAAGAATTTAGCTAAATGCTACTTTTTTTAATCTCACTACACTCAAGAAGCAAGATCTATAATGATCTTGAACTCAAAAAGATTTGGGAAAGTGTATTCTACACAATCTATTCACTTAGAATCTTGGATTTGATTTTTGGAAGTGCCAATGCCTTCCTATGATGTTTAGAATTGGTTTTAGTTTCACTCTTGAACTAAAAACATAAGCCTCAAACTCTCTCACAAGGATTTGTAGGGTTAATAAGATTCTAACACCATTCACTCATCAAATCTATAATGGAAACAATGGTTTTTCATAAGCACATCACTAGTTTCACTCTACACAACTTGTTTGAAGCTCAAATATTGAAAAAAAACACAAAGTTTTGGTGAAAGTACAACTCCAGCAGCCTCTCACATGTGTGAGAAGTACTTCTGAACTTTACACACTAATCTGAACTCAACATCACAAGTAAACTATTAGAAAAGGTCGCCCTCCTTCAAAGTGACTCTAGCACCAATGCTTTCACCAAAATGAAGATTCTTGGATCATCAATCAAGCTCTTTGACTTGGCTCTGATACCATGTCAAATTTCAGAGTTTATGGACTGAAATTGATCTACAAATTATCACAAAGAGTTATTGGTAGCTTGGGATCTTGATCTATATCAAGACTAGCTTCCAAATCTAGCTTCAACTTGACAATCTTTGTATTTCCAAGCAAGAACAATCAAAAAAGATGATCTACAGCTTCACACGTGTGAAGTACAGTTACTGTACGGCCTGATAATAGAGAAATAGTTTACTTATCATTTACAAAGCATTCATCCACAAAGAAAGTGCTTAAGAGAGTCAAAACACAACGATGGCCTCACAGACCAAGATTTCTCATCATTAGCTCAAATAATGGATCCATCATGGATCAAGTACAAATTCACCATAGTCTCTCTCTAAGCTACATCCAGCATGTGTAGGACAGCTCATTGTACTTATCCATATCCACTTTGGATAAGATCTATCAAGTTTGCCACATCATCTATTGGTGGTTTTGTTGACCTTCTAGATTCCTACAATCTAGGACCTAACTCCTATAATTTAGGAGATGTCATATTAGACTCAAATGAAAGCTAATCAAAATAGATCTGAATATTAAAAGTGTCATTTCACACGTGTGGATGGGTCCTCACACGTGTGGATCCACATAGATGTCTAATATTCATCAAAAACCATGTGAAAATTGCTAGATTCTAGCACTTATGAGTTACTACTTGGTCGTCCGTGGCTCACCAATGCACGAGTCGTTCATGACTGGAGCAAAAGCTGAGTCACTTTTGAAAATCGTGACAGTTCTGTCACCATTGATTCAACGGGTAAACTCAAACCTGCATGCATCCATGATGAAGGATCCTCAACCACCAACTCAGTATTTGAGCCATACCAGTCCAGCCACGAAAAAGGTCATTATGTTAAATCTACTGATATCATAAACTGGAGTCACAGTCTAGCTACCATTGATTGTGTGAATGCCGATTACTATGCTCAGCATCAGGATAATTGTACCTCTCCACTCCCGATCGATCACAACCAATTACCTGATTTGGATACACCTATCATCAATATCAATTTTATTGCTATTCTTCCACACCATGATGAACTGCTAAATGTTGCATGGCTACCTACTAATGAATCAGACGATTTATTCATTGATGACGAGAATGTCATATGAATTCATAATTGCCCAGAAGATATGGACATTTTTGATATTCAGATTCTCAACTATATAGAGGCACTCCCACTAAGGACCTATCCGCAACATGCTTCCAAGATGGAACCAGTTGCCAAGGTTGCAATTGAAAAGCCTGAGACAAAATTCTGCCATCCCAAACGACCACACTATCCATGGGATCTCTGTGAGGAGGAGACTATCTTTCAAATTGATGACGAGATCCTCCATGACATACCAACTGTCCCTCATCCACACACCTCTCCACCACCAAAACCTCAACCACGTGGTCATACTATGAAAGAGAAAATGAAAAAACCACTTCAAATTCAACCGTCGGGTGACCTTACCATTGTTCGGGAAGTTCCTAAGATGGCCTCTAGTCCTACACCAGTCCTCAAAAATTTCCAAGCACCATCTCGGCAAGAGAAAGACAAGGCCCCCCTCGAATCTCCAGCCCATGATGTTTCTACATACTTTAAGGACTATATGATCGAGGATGTCACAATCCAATTACCCCAAGCTCAACGTGAGCCAACTGGTAATTCACCCTACGAAGGCCCTGCACAAACCATAAACCTTTTCCTGAGTGAGCCAAATGAAACCAACGAATATCTTGTCCACATCGGATCTCATCTCAATCGCGAACAATACAGTTGGCTTGAAAAGCTCCTATAAAAATATCGACATGTCTTTGCCTGGACCTATAAATACATGAAAGACATCTCACCCCAAGTACCTGAGCATCGTATCCCGCTTAAACTGGGTGCGAGACCCACTATAAGTCATCCATACAGATGCAATCCCATCTATAAGGCCAAGATCAAAGAAGAATTACAACACCTCTTAGATGCGGAATTTATCTATGAAATTGAGCATACTGAGTAGGTCTCCCCAATTGTCATCCTCCCCAAAAAAAATGGAAAACTTCGAATCTGTGTTGATTTTAAGAAACTTAACGCCGTCACTGAACGTGATCATTTTCCATTACCTTTCGGAGAATCCATCTTAGAAAATCTAGCAGGAGATGAGGCTTACTCCTTCTTAGATGGCTTTAGCGGATACAATATGATCCAAATTGCTGAAGAAGATCAACACAAAACTGCTTTTGCCACAGAATGGGGAACCTTCTGCTGGAAAGTCATGCCCTTTGGTCTCTGCAATGCTCCTAGCACCTTCCAACGTGTTATGCAAGCGGTCTTTTCTCAGCAGATGGGCGATACCTTAGAAGTTTACTTGGACGATTTAGGAGCACATTTTGAAGAAATACGCATATGTCTGTGCTCGAATTTTTTTTTATCTGTAGTGGATTTCTTTCCTTGCCTATCCTCAACACAAGATTACTCAATCTAGCATCAAGGAGATGAAGTTAGTTGTCACGTGTAGGTTCATTCCCATGAGAGCGATAGTATAGTTCAGATTTCAACATGAATGGAGGATCTAACACTAACATCCATTAACACTAAGCATTAACACTACATCCATTAATTCTACTTCCATTAACCCTAAATCCACAACAATGATAGAAACTTACTCTTTCTTTCTCTCCCTTTCTCTCTCACAAAAAGCATAAAAAACTAAAATCCCAATAATGATCAAATCCAACAATTAGCAAAATCCAAAGAAAGCATGAGAAATGGAGGAAAAGAGAGGAAGAGCAAGGACATTCATCAATCCATTTCTAAAGAGAACCAGTCTGCTTTATTGAAATGAGGAAATGGACATCAGGAGCAACTCGAGTTGGTCCCTTTTTATAGTAGAGAGGAGGACCCTGGCCTCTGAATCCTATTAGTCCAATCTTGCCTCTCTTTTTATTCAAATTTAAAAAAATGTGGGAACCATCAAAATTGGAGGAAAACCCAACTTTATTCACTAACTTGACATTTAGGCTCTGCGACATTAAAAGTCCCACAAAAAGGCCTAAAGTCCTTTTATTAACTTTTAACTGATCAATCAAATAACTATGTGATCATTGGGTTGGACTTACACACGCAGGGTGCCAAATCCCTCTCACTTATTAACTAGGGTTAGGGTGGCCTTGGGATCCGCAAACCCTCCAACAGTATCCCCCACCAAAATTGGTGGCGGTCCCACGACACCTGCAATATGCAGTTATTGGGGACTTTTATTGGCCTCACGCCGAATCTTGATTAAATGATATTGCACCTTCTCCATAAAGTCAAGACGTCGTGCAGTATTGAAATCCAAATTGTGGGCCAGGAAACAACGGTGGGCTCCGGCAATCCACTTGGAGGTTGTCCATGAGGTGAAGCGGGATTCCCAAGAGGCTCCCATCATAGCCGCATAAAAGTAGAGACGAGCAACCGGCAACTGATCTTTGATTTGCTCTGAGGCCATCGGCTTATTTGGATCGAATGCCTGAGGAGGGAGGCAATCGTCCCATTTGGTTGCCACTGACGCCAACAAAGTTAGATCTTTAGCAAACATTGCCGATTGCCACACCGTTGGATCTGGAGAGTGGACATACTCTCTTTGATATGCTTGTAAAGCACGGTGGAAGTCCACTGAAATGGTCCAACTGTAAGGCTGCTGGATGATTGGCCAATTGGGTGTATGGATGGTGATTTTGTCCATAGCCAGCCCCAAATCTTTCCATTTATTTCTTCGCGTCATTGGCACGTAATAGGGATCTACCCGCAACTGGCAAAGGCTGGCGACGTAACTCCTAATTGATTCTAGAGTTTTCTCAAAAACCGTGATTCTCCATGTCGACTACTCTCCCAGTGCAAGTATTTTGTCCAACTCTTTGTCGGCCTCAATCTCGGAGGTCTTAAATGTTGCTTCAAGAAGGTCTGGATCAGGTCCTCGATGTCAAAATATTGAAAAATCTATCTAATGTTGTGAGTAGGGGTCCTAAACATGCCAAAGATGAATTGAGCTCTTTTGGCTTAGTAAAGACCCATCTTAGAATAAAATATTCAAGGTAGGTAGAAGTAGAAACTCGAGCTACCATAGGAATTGCCATTTGTACTTTACATGCCACATTTAATGCATGAAAAGGCTAGGTGGCACAATTAGACATAGTGAGGTGGCTTGAATAAGTCTAGATAGCTTGAGAGGTGGATTCACAACTCCAATTCAACTCAAAGTAGGAGAAGAGTCCATGGATCTATATATATGTGATGTACTCTCATTGAAAAAATGACGAAATTTGTGTGTAATACAAATTTGGAGACAAGCTCTTTGTGCCCTCTCTCTCTCCACGAGTTTTGTTCTTCTTATTTTCTCTCTCTAGCCGAGTAGAGACATTTATGATGCTTAGTCTTATGTTTTGTTGATAGATCTTGCTTGTAACACAATAATATTGCTTGTATGATCAGCTTTCCTATTGACAACCAATGCTAGTCTGATCTTTATGGTGATATTGGGCTTAGGAGATCAAAAATACATGTGTAGGGCATTCCACACGTGTGAATTCAACATGGTATCAAAGCCAACCTAAGTTTTACAAGCAAATCTAATCAAAAAGTTTGTAGATCTGATCAGATTTCAAGCTAGGAATTGTCTAGATTCTACTTTCTAGCTAGTTTGCAGTTTTCTTGTGATTCTGAGTTTCAAACCACATTGAATGGGCCAGATTAGGTATTGTACGGAATTTTAGGTGTTGTCTTGTGTGAAATCCACCCATTTTCAGATTGGTGGTTTTCTCTCATCTTATATCCAAATTTCTTGCAAATTACCTCACTAGAAAGCTAAAAATGTGTTGAATCTGATGCAATTTGAATCATGACAGTTGGATAAGCCAATCAAAAGTTATAAGCTTTCGAAGAGTCGTAGGTAGGGCGCCTAGACTTGTGGCAAATCGTGTGTACATGTCAGTTATTGCTTGAATGATCACCAAAAGTATCCAGAAGCTGTACAATCTCATTTATACGTGATTTAGACAAAAATTATAGGTTCTAGACAAATTGTTTCATACAAATAGATTGTATTTGAGTCCATTTGACATTTTTGGAATTTCTCACACGTTTGAAATTCAGAGAACCATAACTTTTGCCATACTTCATCTTTTTTTATGATTCAAAACTTGTTTTAGAAAGATTGTCAAGCTAGTGAGATCACAGTTTTTTGCTTAGTTTTACATAGGATCTGGTTTTGTACCCTTGATTGGTCCCTATAGTGAGAAGATAAGCAATTCTTTCATTCATCTTTTTTTATTTCCATCATTCTTTATGACTTCAATGGGTGTCTTTCTATTAGAAGCAAGTGAAAGATTGTCAATGTGGAAAAAGTACAAAAAGGACCAAGTGTGGATCCTAATCTGATTCTCAAGAGGGATTGGTTGTCAAATTACTTGATCTATCAATCTACTTCAGATTAAAATCAATCTAGATCAATTCTAGACACAAAATCCTAACAAGAACAATCATTAATTGAAGGTAAGTGTACTTTATGGTTTAACACGTGTGAAACCCTGTCTGAGTATGGATTCCAACCTGAAAATCAAGTACACATTGATAGAACCTCAAAACAATCAAAACAAATGTAGACAAATGGAGAGGATCACTCAAAATTGCTTCCAAAACCAAGATTGGTGTCTCACACTGATTATGGCCAAATGTGGCTCTATATATACAATATGTGAGAGCTCGTGGTACTGATCATCCCTCTGATCCCACATGTGTGAAGGTTCTTTGTCATATGATGATTCATCATGCAAAACTGACACTTTTTCTTCTATATGGAGATCTACCTGGAAATCTTCTAGAAGTCAAAATTCGCCTAATTCAGCTTATTCCACACATGTGAGCTGTCCTCTACACATGTGATATGACACTTAACCAAAGGATGTGGCTCATGCAATCAATAGATTGATGCCATGTGTCATATGTCTAGATAACTAGTTTTTGGCCATTTTAGCCACTAGAACTTGAATTAAATCATATGTACAACATATATGATTATGGTACATGACAAGTACACTAGTTTCACACGTGGGAACAGGCTCCAAACATGTGTAATCATCCTATATACATGATTTTTGGCCTCTACCAAGCTTATTTTTGCAATTTTCACACTCCTCAAAAATCTAGCCTGGTAAATTTAGCTTGATGGAAAACATGATGATCTTGAGCTTGACTCCATGGGCTGAATTGGTCTTTCCTGGTTCAAAAGGTGTGAAGATCAGCCAATGAGCTTGATGTTGATCTGAAATTACCATATCCATGATAGTGCTTCTTTGATGTTGACATCTTTGATGAACTTGAGAGCTTTGCACCATCCTAGCACCTCCAAAATTGATTCGTTCCAATTTTCATGTAGATGCTTGACCTTGAGGCTTGCTCCTTCTTCATGTGCATGCTCCTCCATGAGAAAATAAAGATTTCTTTCTTATTTATTAGGATCACAAAGATCTAACATCATGTTACCACGATCTAGAGAATTAGACTCATCCAAATTGGCAAGACTATGCATGCCATAATAACAAAGTGTTTGCATCATATCTTCATGCTTGTTTACCATGTCAGATCTAATGAGGCTAAATACTTCATTATGGAGATAAGTGTCTTTAGTAGATGATTCACTTACTCTCATAAAGAGTTTACAATTTGCCTCGTGACAAATTTTCAAACTATGAGTGAACAAATCACTTTTGCTCTTACATGACTTAAGAGCATACATTTGATGAAATAACCATTTGCTTTCTAATTGATTTAAAATCAATTTTAACCTTTTAAGAACATCATCTATGTTCTCAAGAGATACTTCATACTCAACTACTATGGCTTTACTCCAATTTTGAGATGCAATGATCTCACTAAAGCAAATTGATTTATCAAATGACATAAGAGAAGTAAGTATGTGATGTATACCACATGAGATATGCTCCTCTTTCCCTTAAAATGTGAGCCACATGGAATCAACCATATTTCTTGAGTTTCTTTTTGGAATCACAACTTGAGAAGATCTCTCCTCCTCAATCCTTGGCACACTTGAACCTTGAGATGATTCTTTAAGATCCTCTTCATGGTGCTCCTTCTTGATGGAAATCCAAGACCTCCATGTCTCATAATGATCACAACAACTATGACCACACAATATGCACTTCCTATGATAATCAAAATTACTTATGCTAGAAACATAAGTCCAAAAATCACCACAACTTGGCATGATTTTTCCAATATTGAAATCAAAAGGAATTTCCATCTCAATAAGGCTAACTACTTGCTTATGGATATAAGTGTCCACTTTGGATGCCTCACTCATTCTCATAAGAAGTTTACAACTTGCCTTTAAGATTGAAAACTTGTAATTTTCATCTTTATGAATGAACACATCATTCATGATCTTATTGAAACCAAAAGATCCTACATTATGAAGATATTTCCATTTCCTTGACTTCATAACTAATGTAAGCTTACAAGGAAAACATATTTCGCTATCTTTTAAGGCATCACACTCAACTAGTATTGCCTTAATCCACCTTTGAGATACAAAAAACTCTTCAAAGCAAAATGGTTCTTTATAAGTTGACATGATAGCATAAATGAAACTATTTTCATTTTGTGATTGCTGCTCGTTTTCTTGATTGATTTCTCTTGGATCATAACAATAAGTTTGAACTTATCTAAAGTTCCAAGCAAAATACTTTCCAAGCACATAAAATAAATCCAAGTTACTTTCATGAAAGTCACATCTATCTATGCATCTTGAACCAAACAATGCACTTCTAAATGAAAATTTTCAAAATATTTGACATGTGTTGTGATGGACTCTTGAAGACAAATCTTGCAAGTCCTTGTGAGACTCCAAGCCTCATTCACCTTTCCACAAAGGAAACGCCTTTCCTTGGACTTGTCCTTCTTGTATTTGGATTTCAAACTTGAAGCTCCATCCTTCTCCTCGGCCCCCTTGCTTTGGTTCTTCTTGGATGGATTGGTCTTCTTTTTGTAGCATCTTAAGGAAAAATATCCTTCCTTGCCACAAAGGTTGCACTTATCCTTTCTTTCCTTCAATAGGATGCCACCTATTGATTCTATGTGAATAAAAACCTGTGATATGATTCTACAAATGTAATTTGTGACTTTCAAGAGACTAGATTTGAACATCTTCAACAATCTAGAAGGATCTACAAAAGATCTAGCTCACAAACCTAAGAATCAATCTTCACTGTAATGACTAGTCACTTGGAAACTTTGCTTTGATCATTAAGACAAAAGCACACAATCTTCGAATCAAATACCAATGACTCTTTCTTTTGAAAGTTGAAATGGATATGAAAAGATTTGACACCTAGATTTTCCTTTTCACTTGACTAGTTCTCTCAACACTTGAGATTCTTGAACAAAAGATGGGTTTTTGTTTCAAACACCTGAAAATCAAACTTAATCACTTCTTTTGGATCACTCTTGGCCCAAATAATCTCACTCTTGAGATTTAGAATGGATTTGATTTGATTTGAAAACAAACTATACCACCAATTTTTCACAAAGCTTAAAAATTAGACAACTAGAGATTCACAAAGGTCTCAACCATGCATGAATACTCAAATATGGACTCCTCCTCATTCTAGACATCAAATGGGATCACAAATTGACCCTCACACTCTCACAAAGAAAGTTGAATCGAACTAATTGGAGTTTCATACATACTATGTCAATTTTTACTCAACAAATTGAATTCAATCACTCCTATTGGATTTCACCAATTACTCTACTTTTTAAGACTTGGAATTGTAAAAATTACAGCAAATAAGGATCCTAAAACACTTGAAATGATGAGGGAAACAATAGATTATGATTTCATAAGATTAGCACAAGTTGAACCATCAAAATCCATCAAAAATCTATGCTTGAACCTCACTAAATGGCCCAAATCCTTGAAGAAGGCTTCACACGTGTGAAAGTACGGCCTCCCACAGTCTGAGTACTGTACACCAGACCTACATTCAATCCTATAATCATTAGTAATCACAAGTACTCAAACAATTATGAACATAGAGAGCAATTGCACCATTATGAGAGAAAAAACATGAAATTGCTTGATTTATTTTGGTGAGATATCATCACCTATATATACATGATCCATCACGGTTTTGGGCAGGTATGAGTAGCCCTAAACCTATCCCTAATGCTAATTTTGGTGGATCTTTCATCCCTACCAAGTTAGGGTTGGAATCTTGGAGATCCCTCAACAATGCAAAAATTACCAAAAATAGCTCCTATTTTTTCTCCCTTGTATCTAAGCATAATTTGGACTCATTCCAAAGGTTCTAACACTTAGGTCTACTTGAGAACATCCTTATGAATGGAATCCTATGCTATTTGGCACGTGTGACAAGCCACATCATGACCATCTAACTATTTACAAGTCATATGACCAAAACTAGTCAAGCTAGAATTGTGAATTCTTAACAGGAATGAAATTCAAAATCAAAAGTTGTGATTTTTCTCACTAAGATATTGTGCTTCAAAGAGCTAATGCCACTTAGAAAGATTTGATCACATAGGAGAAGACAAATTCTTCACCAATACCAACACATAATGAGCTTCTAGATCTTGCCCTCTACAAAGGAAGGAACTCTTAGAAAATTGGATCTCTCTCTACACATTTGCCATAGACACCTTAATGACTCTTTTCAAACCTTACAATCACTCAAAAAAATTGAGTAAGGTTGAACAATGTGACTTGGATCTCAATCTCTTTTCTAGAACTCTCAATTGAAGCCAATCTATGCCAAATTCTACAAAAGATTTGCATAGATGCTCTATATGCACTAGAAACTCTCAAAGGTTTCACTTGGAGGACAGATCCAAAGATGTTTTCTAGCAAATTGATGCTTTTAAACTTGACCCTATCACTCTTGAACAAATCTAGAGTGATGGTACAATGGATCTCAACCTCTGACCTTGCATATCACTCCTTAATCTATGATTTTTAGCAAAATCTCTCTTAACTTCAACATACACTCAAAAAAATCAGAGAATATCAATTAATGCACCTATTTCAAGCTTCAATTTTAATTTTTTGGCTGATCTAGTCCAAGAACTAATCAAAGTATTAGATTTA
This sequence comes from Diphasiastrum complanatum, assembly GCA_029204225.1. Lineage (NCBI taxonomy): Eukaryota > Viridiplantae > Streptophyta > Lycopodiopsida > Lycopodiales > Lycopodiaceae > Diphasiastrum > Diphasiastrum complanatum. The sequence continues at coordinate 20,639 of MU834560.1, read as the reverse complement.
TTATATAAAATGCTTGATTTTGCACCAAAAATCACTCAAATTAGGTATGTGAGTCAAATTCTACAAATTTTTGAAATTTCTCAGTCAAAACTGGAGCTGTACGGCCTCACATGTGTGAAAAGAGTTCCTACAGCCCACAAAAAGATCTGGACCAAAAATTTTGAGGATATCTATCAAATCCAACTCGCTACACAAAATTTGACTAGTTTCCAAAAAACTGCTAATTTTGGCTTTGATTTGGATTAACCCTATCAATTTCAACAAAACCTCTTGTACTAGGCTCTGATACCATGTGGAAAAATTACAAAAAGGACCAAGAGTGGATCCTAATCTGATCCTCAAGAGGGATTGGTTGTCAGATTACTTGATCTATCAATCTACTTCAGATTAAGATCAATCTAGGTCAATTCTAGACACAAAATCCTAACAAGAACAATCATTAATTGAAGGTAAGTGTACTTTATGGTTTCACACGTGTGAAACCCTGTCTGAGTACGGACTCCAACCTGAAAATCAAGTACACATTGATAGAACCTCAAAACAATCAAAACAAATGTAGACAAATGGAGATGATCACTCAAAATTGCTTCCAAAACCAAGATTGGTGTCTCACACTGATTATGGCCAAGTGTGGCTCTATATATACAATAAGTGAGAGATCATGGTATTGATCATCCCTCTGATCCCACATGTGTGAAGGTGCTTTGTCATATGATGATTCGTCATGCAAAACTGACACTTGGACAAAGCCTTCTATTTTGAGCACTTTTGGTCCATTTTCCTTCTATATGGAGATCTACTTGGAAATCTTCTAGAAGTCAAAATTCGCCTACTTCAGCTTATTCCACACATGTGAGTTGTCCTCTACACATGTGATATGACACCTAACCAAAGGATGTGGATCATGCAATCAATAGATTGATGCCATGTGTCATATGTCTAGAAAACTAGTTTTTGGCCATTTTAGCCACTAGAACTTGAATTAAATCATATGTACAACATATATGATTATGGTACATGACAAGTACACTAGTTTCACACGTGGGAACAAGCTCCACACATGTGTAATCATCCTATATACATGATTTTTGGCCTCTACCAAGCTTATTTTTGCATTTTTCACAGTCAACCTCCAATTACTCAATTTGGAAGGTTAGAATGGAATCTGTCTTAATACTACAAGATGTGATGGATATTGTACTTGGCATTGAAGAAGAACCACAAATTCCTCAAGAAATTCCAAAGTACAATACCAAAACCAAAGGTGTCTGCAACTCGAAGAAGATTTCTTGAAAGAGGGTAAAAAGTTCTAAGCTTTGATGACACTTTTTGCCTCTTTTTGACCAAATCTGGCAGATTTGACCGATTTTTATTATTTTCTCTGATATCTCAGATCCAAATGGATCTTAAGATTGGTGATCTGAATAGGTTTTTCTGTTTAACAATCGGATTAGATTTCAAACAAGCAAATCCACTCAAATCAGGCGAAATCAATCCCAAACTAACCCTAAAATGCAGATCTAACACTATTCATGCCACGACAAGATGCCTAATGCAAGCTAAACATCAACCAAACATGCTGCAAACTGAAAAATTGGCGTAGCTCCCCAGCAACAGTGCCAAAATTGTAGTGGGTTTCTTTCCTTGCCTATCCTCAACCCAAGATCTAATCAATCTAGCATCAAGGAGATGAAGTTAGTTGTCACGCGTAGGTTCGTTCCCATGAGAGCGAAACTATAGTTCAGATTTCAACATGAATGGAGGATCTAACACTAACATCCATTAACACTAAGCATTAACACTACATCCATTAACCCTAATTTCATAAAACCTAAATCCACAACAATGATAAAAACTTACTCTTTCTTTCTCTCCCTTTCTCTCTCACAAAAAGCATAAAAAACTAGCAATCCCAATAATGATCAAATCCAACAATTAGCAAAATTCAAAGAAAGCATGAGAAATGGAGGAAAAGAAAGGAAGAACAAGGACATTCATCAATCCATTTCTAAAGAGAACCAATCTGCTTTATTGAAATGAGGAAATAAACATCAGGAGAAATTCGAGTTGGTGCCTTTTTATAGTAGAGAGGAGGACCCTGGCCTCTGAATCCTATTGGTCCAGTCTTGCCTCTCTTTTTATTCAAATTTAAAAAAGTGTGGGAACCATCAAAATTGGAGGGAAACCCAACTTTATTCACTAACTTGACATTTAGGCCCTGCAAGATTTAAAGTCCCGCAAAAAGACCTAAAGTCCTTTTATTAACTTTTAACTGATCAATCAGCTAACTATGTGATCATTGGGTTGGACTTACACACGCAGGGTGCCAAATCCCTCCCACTTATTAACTAGGGTTAGGGTTGCCTTGAGATCCGCAAACCCTCCAGCATTATTCAATGTCAACGCTTCGGCATCTCTCTTAATTCTGAAAAATGCCAGACTTGGGAAACCCATGGTATTGTGTTAGGACATATTATCTCACGAAATGGCATTGCCACTAACCCTGAAAAGATCCTTATCATTCAAAATCTACCAAGACCGCGTACGATACATGAAGTTTACTCTTTCCTTGGCCATGCCAACTACTATCGATGCTTTATTTTTTATTTCGCTAACAAAGCACGCTTAATCTACAAAGTAGTTGTAGTTCCCAAATGGACAGATAAACAATGCGTCGCCTTTAATCAACTCAAAGAAGCCCTTTCCAATGCACCAATCCTCCGGGCTCCTGATTATTCTAAAGAATTCCATGTGCATACCGATGCATCCAAGTATGCCATTGGAGCAGTGCTCACCCAATCGAGAACTACCCAATCCATTTTCTTAGTCGACAATTGATACCTGCTGAAGTCAATTATACCACTACCGAACGTAAAGCCTTGGCAATGGTATATGCGGTTCAGAAGTTTCACCATTATCTTCTAGGAAAAGTCTTTGCGTTCTTCACTAATCATCAAGCACTGTTGTATCTCATCAACAAGAACTGCACCACATGCCGTACTACTTGATGGATCCTATTACTGCGAGAATTTGAGTTTAGGATCGTAGTTCGTAAGGGAGTTTAGCATTTTCTAGAAGACCATCTATCCCGAATCCCTAACCTTCCTACCCCTAATCAAGACGTCAATGATGATTTACTAGATGCAATCCTCCAAGTTGACTCTACACCTATATGGGCTAAGGAAATTACAGAATATTTAACTTCAGGATAGATGGATCCTTCATTCTCTAAACCTGAACAACGTGCGTTGGTCCTCAAAACTAAACCTTATACGTTAATTGCATGACAACTCTACAAGCAAGGGTTAGATGGAATTATCCGACGATGTCTTACTGAAGGCGAAATACCCTCTGTAATTTCCCTCACTCATGAAGGTATTGGTGCAGGCCATTTCTCTTCTGAAACAACTGCTAAGAAAATTCTCTTGGCCGGTTTTTGGTGGCCAACACTCTTCAAGGATACGCACAATTACACTAAGGCTTGTGATGTCTGCCAACGCACAAAACGCTTTCAAAAAATAGACTACATGCCTTCACACCCCGTACCCACTGATCAAGCTTTCCAAAAATGAGAAATTGATTATGTCGGACCTATTAGTCCTGCTGCTCGACACACACAATCTCATTACATCATAGTAGCTATGGACTATTGCACCAAATGGGCTGAAGCAAGAGTTGTTTGCAATGTTGACGCTCGTTCTACCGCCAAATTTCTCTATGAACAGGTTAAAGTTCGATTCAGATGTCCTCTAGAGCTTATCAGTGATAGGGGTACACATTTTCTTAACTCTATCGTAGCAGATCTTCTTTCCAGATTTTTTGTGGTACATCGCAAAAGTTCCCCATATTATCCACGCTGCAATAGCCAGGCAGAATCCACCAATAAAATCCTATGTGGAATTTTCACCACCCCGAAGCGAGCTACAGGCTTAACCCCTTTCCAGCTCACATATGGCCAAGAAGTCGTTATGCTTGTGGAATTCCATATCCCCTCCCTTCGAGTAGCCTATAACCTTGAGCTTGATACTCATCAGAATCTAGCAAACAGGTTATTCCATCTGGAGCAACCCGTGAAACACGACGGATCAGCATCCATGCTCAACAAGTCCACAAACGACGACAAAAAGCATGGCATGATCGATCATTGAAACTTAGAGACTTCCAAGTTGGAGATAAGGTCCTGCTATACCAGGCCAAAGCCTTCAAAGGCAAACTGAAATTTTCTGGCCAAGGACCTTACGTCATTAAAAAAATCTTTGCCTCTAGATATGTACAACTCCAAACCCTTCAAGGCGATATCCTCGACATTGTGATCAATGGGAGCCAACTGAGAAAGTACAATGAACCCCGTTTTTATCTTGATATGTATTAGTTGTTTTCTTTCCTACTGTTTTTCTTCTTTTTTTATTGTTTGCATGCCATTTCGACAACATTTTTGTTGTGCTTTCTTGTTCAAACCATCAAGATACTATTAGATCTGGTATACCAACATTCTTCTCTGAGAAAATCACAAAAGTCATTCGTTTCAGAAGAAATTTTTTCACAACATCTCAAATAGAATTCGCTTGACCCCTTTTTTACAGAGCACGATTCATTTTTGGCCTCCGCAAATTCTGTCTCAAATAAAAAAATGTCTAAAAATAAAAAAAAATGTAGTTTTATTTATCAGATATCCACCATCAGAATTAGCAGACAATTCATTGGAGCTCAAAATGATTGCCACGATTTCTCTATCATCTCTGCGAATTCTGATCAAACACAGTTTTGCACTGTCAGACGTTTTTCTCTTCTGGCATAAAAAAATCAATTACAAGAATTCGCGGGCCCTCAGAACGTTGCCTCCAAATTTGCGACCATCATTACCAAATCGTGGACACTGAGGACAATTTCTGAGTGAAGTTGCGAATTCCTGCCAAAAAAAGTCTATATATAGTCCTCCACCCTTCTCTCCACGAGTTCATTTTAGATTGCTGCTCTCGAGTTCATGCCAAAAATTTTCAAAATTTTTAAAATTCTCAGAGCAATCTAAAATCACTGCTATCATGGCTTCCCACAATTCCTCGCTCAGTTTGCATCGCCGTAAACCCCCTCGTCCTTATTCAGGGGATATATTTATGATCTGTATCAAGAATTATGCCAAGAAGCTTACCCTGGCCAAGATTATCCTCACAAACCTTGGCTTTGATCTGACACTTTTCCGAGACCAGCATAGCGAGAGCCTCATCCGAGTAGCCTACTCCACCTATTCGGATGAATTCCAAACTTTCCGGATTACATCCAAGAGTGGCAACTATACCATTATCAATTTCTCTCCTGGGGATCTCCAGAGCATTGGCTTCCCTAATCTCGGAGAGACAATCCATGGCAAGGGCACCAGCTATGATGCCAAGTACTTGACAAAGTTTCTGACAGAGGACGGCAAAACCATTGCCCAAACCAATGACGGGATCGCTATCCGCCTCATCACGGATCCCCATCTATGGGTCGCCTCAGAAATCCTCGTCACCATGGTCGAAGTGCATACCGTCAAGATGGAGCGCATACCACCGAGCGACCTCTTTTCTTTGACCCTCACCATGGATGATCCCACTCAAAATTATAAGTGGGTTGAGAAGGTAGCAGAGAAGATGTGCGGAGCTCTGAAAGCCTGAAAACCAACTACCAAATGTGGGTATCTCCTCCACATGTTGGTCACCAAACAATTGGGGTCTAAGGCGGCTGTCGCCATCAAGGCGCTGGATGTTGTTTGTCCCAGCACAAAAAAGCGGGCCACCCTCCAACCGATAGCCGAACCGGTCTCACCAGCCCCACCTACTAAGAAGCAGAAAGAGAAGGCGATCAACACAGAAGCCGATGTCCCTCATGACATTCTATCCAGCGACATCGGGGTGAAATATGCTGAATCTGGAGGGAGCCTTAAACCATATCAGGTCCCAAAGGAGGTCCTAGAGCAGCAGACGACATTACTTTACCAGTCCCAGCAACGCAGACAAGCAGTAGCGACAGCAGCAGGCAGCTTCGAGACGGTAGGCACTTCTGGCTCTGATCCTATGGTCGTGATTCCGTCCACATAGGCAATCTCCTCTCCATCACTTACTCTCACACTCCCACCCCCACTCCCACCATTTACTGCCACCTCCACACCCTTACTAACCCTCAACACGGGCTTCACTTCCACACTTTCACAAAAGCCCTCACTTGTAAAAATCTCCACCCTACTTGACTCCACAGTCAACGTAGATGACTTTGCATTACTAAACGCACTTCCATCAACCACCGTCACCGCTAACCCAATCCAAACATCTCCACCACGCAGTATCTCCCCACCTCTTGTAACCATCAATCCACAATCACCTCCACCTGCCTTTCATACACCTCCATCTAGCCATGCCCCTGATTTTCTACCCTTTAATCCAATGATGCATCCTAACTACACACGCACCCTCCCTGACATTGGACCTTGGGAGCAATTACCCCTTGCAGCTCAAAAGCGGTATGGTTGGTGAATGAGCTCCAATACAACCTATTCGGCACCCTCAGAGGACAGTATACTATGCGGTAATTCGACGATGGTGCTATGGCGGACCTTCAAAAAGTAAAAGCAAGGCTGGAGGAGGAAAACAAACAACAACAGCTGCAAATCCAGAACCTCACGAATTACAATCAACAACAACAGCAGATGCTACTCCACCTCCAGAACCAGCTCCAACTGAAGGTATCCAACATGCAGCAAACCATCGATACCCTCAAAGCCTAAAAGGATGAGGCTGTAGTAGATGCACAAGTAGCACGTTCCGCTATGAAGGAACAGTTGGAATTGGTGGACTTCAACGACTTCGCAGCACCAGCTATTCTTGAGGGAACTGCCATTCCAATGGTGGCCTATCAAACGCTGGCCCAAAAGCTGAAAGCCATGACGGAGCAACACTCAAAATTACAACAATCATACATTGCTTCTGTCGAGGCCCTAAACCAGCACATAGCCACCCTGGAAGAATGCTTAAAGGCCGCGGCCCAGTCGACACTGTCGGTTCATGTAGAGCATGCCCAATTCCATGATTCGGGGCACCACTTTGATGGACCAGATGGTGGAGATGGAGCAGGATTCCAACAGTCTCCTCCTGCAACTCAAGGCTCCGCATTTCAAGGCCAACCCCTGGGGCAAGGAGCTCAAACACCAACCAATCCGTCAGTCTCTAGGGGTACCAGTTCCCAACATTATCTTTTTCCTTCCACCGCTTCTAACCGTCTCAACACTACTAACCCCCCCTTCATTCCCTGACAATTTTCTCATGAGTCACAAAGAATTGCTGAAGCTAACCCCTCAACTCCTCTCTCTCTCGAACCCGATCCACAAATTCAACACGAGGTTGCCTCTGAAGCCCCAACCATTCGGCACATAATCACGCCCCTAGAACCGAACAAGGAGTTGAGTTTGCCAAGAAATATCCATTAACAAAAGAGCGAGGTGGCTACATACTGCCAGATCTGGACCAGAGTAAAACACATAAAGAAGCAGTCAAACTCCTGGATCCACAACCTCTCTGCGTCATCAGCTCTTCCTGCAAAGTAAGACCTCAATGGCACTGTATATCGAAGCCCCCTCCTACATGCGCACAAATCCTTATTACTATCCAGTAATGAGGCGAGTACCGTTTCCTGCCACCAAGGTCAAGAACGAAATCTTTTGGCCTAAGCTCACAGGCGTAGATACCGGCAACTTAGCCAAAGACATGGTCACCAGCTGCTGAGTATTCTAGCAGAAGCACCATGGCAATCCTGATCGTGACGTCAGATATTTTGTGGATAATTGTGGCTTGGTGGCATTTCTGGCAAAACTTAGAGGTTTTTGGGATTGAGGGTTCCTCCCAATCGCCCTTGATATCAATAAACTCTTGCGAACGCAAGAAGACCATATCAACATTGCAAGGCTCTATTATCGCACTGCACTCACTTTCGTCTTGCACGTTGATATGGTGGAGCTATGGAAAACCCATAACTTTCTCCAGGGTATGCTCCATTATTACAAACCCATGCCTTCCTGAACAAATTACGGTGGCAAATGATGGAGGGCATCGGCACGACAATCTACCACTCCTGACAACAACAGTCTCGCCTCCAAGAAGCACAAAAGATCCCGGACGAAAAGGCGTCGATTTGTGTGGGACCACCAATCCAATAAGGAGGGGGATAATGTTAGCAACTGTGCTAACACAGAGAAAAATAAAAAATAAAACTCCGTGGCATGTGTTTTGTAAGACCAGGTATGAGTATCTGTCAATAAACTTCAACCATGGCATGTGTTTCTTAAATAATAATAAAATAGCTTAAACTTAGATTTAGAACTTAGACTTAGGAAACTTAAGATTAGAAATATTTTATCTTAAGTTTTCCTAAGTTAAGAACTTTGAAGTTCTAAATCCTAAGTTAGAAGTTCTAGAAAGGCTAGAAACAAATTAGTCCCATAAGTTAGTAGACACTTACGGAAGACCCTCCTTGCCATAAAAGGAGAGGTATTTGCATTATAAACAACACTATGTGATTAAGGCAAAATTACTATTGTGATTATCTTGCATTTCATTGTGCTCCCATTGGAAGGTGCATAGCTTGAGGGAAGGTGCTCGGGCCTCCTTTCATTGGCCTTTAATTGTGGCATGGTTTTAAGTGTTTATTGCTTAGTTTAGCCGCATTTCTTAGTATCTCCCTTTGGGTGTTACGTAGGATTTAGTAATCTTGCTAGTCGGGTTTGCCTTAGCAAGGAATTTTATTATTGTCATTAATTAGCTTTATTTCTGTTACATGCACTAGTTGGGTAAGCCGTAGTGTTCTCATTCCTGTTGATTCTTTCTGTATTCTGTTGAAGCTTGTTGTAGAAACTTAAAAAGTGGACGAATCTCTACATCCCTATACTACACTCGTAAGTAGATCTAGCCATCGCGTAAACTAGAACTACTTCCAACAAGTATAAAAAATTCTAAATTCTAATTCTGAAAGCAGCTTTCATTTGGATGGTGTGCCAAATCACTAGAGAGAACTTGGGTCTCTTTAGTGCCTCTAGGAGGCCGCTATAGATTACAAAGTCCTCTTTTTTGGCATTCTTTCCTGCTCGCCATCCATTCAATGTGAGTGACAATTATGCCCAAAGATTTCAACCATCTACAAGCTTAGGAATAGATATTCAGGACTACATCATGGGGAGCCTTCTACAATGAGAAATGTCCCTGTTGATAGAACTGATTTGCCAACCAAGAGGCCTAGGAAGCCCCAAAGAGGAGCCCCACTTGAAAGGAAAAAAGCATTGAAGAAAGTCAAATGCATGATCTCTCTCTCTCTCTCTCTCTCTCTCTCTCTCTCTCTCTCTCTCTCTCTCTCTCTCTCTCTCTCTCTCTCTCTCTCTCTCTCTCTCTCTCTCCTTTTGGTGTTTATGAGACAAATGTAGATACTATTATTAATATTGCCACCTAATTTTTGGATGCCCCTGTAAATGCATATCCAAACCTAGCCTGACTATAGTTGTAATTAGATTATTTTTAGATTCTAACCAATATCTTAAGTTTGAAAAAATTTATTTTGGATGCCATAGATGTTGTGGAAATGCATTTTGAGTTTAAGACTAATGAAATCAACTACGATTTAAAATATGGAGTTTGTCTTGGTGAAGAACTCAAGAATAGAAGAGTTTTTACAACCGATTCTACAATAGAATCATGTCTATGTCTGTTGTAGTATTTTATTGTGAATGACTCCAAAAAAGAGTTCTTCCTCCTCAGCTCATTCTCTTTCGTTTACCTTAAGAAAGACGATGTGAATTTATGTTGTTGTCACTCCCAGGTTGTGAAATACCTGATTGTGTCGTATCATGAAAAGTAAGTTTTCTAGTATTTATTTGGCTCGATTATCTATAAAGTTATTGTTTATACATTTTAGCTTCTAATCTTGTACTAAGCACTAGAATTTAAATATTATCTATGTTAAGAAAACTATAGATAATATTCTAAACTTATTATGTATCAATATGAATTCATCCAACAATGTCCACAAGGATGTCGATGTCTCGCTTCCAACATTTATAAAATATTTTTCTAGAGAGAATATTTCCCCTAGTGAATTGAATGTTGTCAATATTGAGGTAAATATTTAGAATTTCAAACACATCTTCTAGTCTTTTCTAAATGTATGTATTTATTACATGCCTGAATGAATGTGCTTCTAATGTTGCAAAGCCCCTAGCAAAATGACTCATTAAATTGTGATTGATATACATTGTACAATGCCAAACTTTTTTCTGATTGGTATAACCTTCAAGAAGATGTCGATCTTGCAAAGGCCATTTTCAATAAAAGCATCTATTTCTTATGGTCAACATCCAATTTGAGATGTTTATTTCTACATTATTATTGATTTCTTCATGTTTACTTGCTTGCAATTTTCGCTTGGTGACTATCAGTCGGGATTTTGGGGATTCTATATTTGTTTGTACATATTGAGGAGATTGATGAGCTCACTTAATCCTTCATACTCAATTTGTTTTGTTTAAATCTCAAGTTTACTTTGAGATTTCATATTAAAGAGACAATTAATAGAAAGTTCTTCAATTAGATGTGAAGGAGTTTGTCAAAATCTATATGGCTAATGGATGAGGGGAGTTGTCACATTGATTTTGATGTGATTACATGTCTTTTTGTCGAATCACTTCACTTTCGAGGTTATTAAGGTTCATTATACTCGGACTTAAGTTATCTAAACTAGCTTTATTGCCATTAACGATGGCTCTAGATCTAGAGCCACCACCTCCTCCTCCTCCTTGTAGTTTGAAGAGATGATATCAAAAAAAATCCTTGCCCCCGATCATGTTTCTTAAAAGTGTAGGAGTCCCATGCATCAAGACCAATGCTCACAAAGAACTTCAAAATTTATTAACTAGCTAACTGATTTTAAGATTAAATGGCCAATTTTGCAAGTAGCATGAACCTAACTCCAAAATGAAGATGATCTCGACTCGACCTATATGAACTTCCTTAAGGTGTTGAAATCTAACATCGACATGTCTTTCAAAAAGGCTAAATCACTCCAAATTTTCCAACTTCCAAAAGTTTCAAATCTTCTATTGTGGTCCTAACTTCATGGAAGTTGAAAAAACTTGTAAGGCCGGCTTTGAGCCCTGATCATTATTCATCTAAGATTCTAAGTTTATTTCAATCTTTAATTTTTTGTGATAGATACTTTAGTTGGAATTTGATCTAGGAAATGTAAATGCGTACAATGTAATGAATTCTTATTTTGGCATTTTATAATAAGAGTGAGGTCTTCATGAAATTTTAGGGCCATTGTAAAATGAAATTTGATGGGAGAGCTCAATGTAAGGATATAATGCAACACCATGAACATTGTGAAAGACATCATGAAGCATGAAAGTCAAATGTGACGTCAACTTTTGACACATACACTTTATATCCCCACACATGCACTTTAAAGGGCATTTAGTTTATATATATAGATAATATAATCTCTCAATCCTTTCCCGTACACTTTAAAGGGGAGTTAGCTTTCATTTTGGACTCTACCTACTCCAAAATCCTTGATTCTCTCTCTCTCTCTCTCTCTCTCTCTCTCTCTCTCTCTCTCTCTCTCTCTCTCTCTCTCTCTCTCTCTCTCTCTCACACACACACACACACACACACACACACACACACACACACACACACATACACACACACACACACACACACACACACACACATCGTCCATTCACTTTAAAAGATAGTTTTCATCTTGGGAGCAAGAGCACAACACAACAAGCTAAGTCTTGTCTTTAGCATGAATGATAGGCCTGTTGGGACCTATATTATATTGCATAATATAGGCTCCATGAATTCCTACATGTATATATATATTTTTTAATTGCATGAGATGGCTACCAAAAATTCTTGCTAAATGCATTTATGTAGATAATGTTTCGTTGGTCTTGAATAATGTGCACAAAGTACTCAATAATGGCCATTGGGAGGGCCATTATCACATGTATTCCGATCCCCTTCAATAATGCATGAGGAACAATCAGATAGACCAACAAAACATTATCTAGATAAATGCATTTAGCAAGAATTTTTTTGACAGCCCTCCCATGCAATTTTTTAAAAAAAATAGGCAGGAATTTATGGAGCCTATATTATGCAATATTATATAGACCCCCGGAAGGCTGATTATTGATGCCGAAGTCAATCACGAACATATAAAAACATCTAAAAAACAAAATGCGTTCCCAAGAGAAGTGTGCAATGGATATTCAAGATAATGAGCAATCACGAAGAGACTTAGCTTGTTGTGTTGTGCTCTTTCTTGCAACACACACACACACACACACACACAAGCCGTGTATGAGTCAAGGGGACTGAAATATATGTGACAATGGCATTTACAATGGTCATTATCTAGTACTTTATGCACATGTTACGAATAATAGCATTTTAGAAAAAACCTATAAGTTGTTTATGGTTCTTTTTTAGAGCATATAAGGGGAACTTAAATTTATGTGTGATGGCCTTCCCAATGGCCACTACCTAGTACTTTATAACCGTACAAAAAAACATATAAAACAAAAGAACATATAAGACGTGTGTGGCTCTTAGAGCATCTAAGAGGGGGAGTGAAAAATGTGTACTCATGCTCCCAGTGGCCACTACCAAGTACTTTATAACTTACAAAAAAACATATGAGATGAGTGTCACTCTTAGAGCATATAATAGAGGGACTGAAATATAGGTGTAATGATGCTTCCAATGGCCACTACATAGTACTTTATAAACTTACAAAAGAACATAAAAGGTGGCTCTTAGAGCACACAAGGGGCTCTTTCCATGCTCACCCCCTCACGCAAGCGCTACGTCAAGTAACATCACGCTTTTACCTGAGAGAACAGGTGAAATGATCTCTCCAAGACCTGATTGTGTGAAATATGCAAACTTGCTCACCCGTTCAGTAACCCATGTTGTTGGAAAACGTCAGCATGCTCAAGTAATGGGGTGATGAGCATGTAAAGTTGCTCTAAGAGACGACTCAAAAATGTGTGTAGTGGCACTCCCAACGGCAAAAACCTTAGTAATACTTTATTCTATGCACATGTTAAGGATAGCCGCGTCCTAGCACACAAACAACATATAATGCGTGTGTGGCTCTTAGTCTTAGAGCATATACAGCGAACCCCATTTCCCTTCCTCTCTCGCTCTCTCTCGTGGGTGCGCGTGTGTGAGAGATTGTACGTGAGAGAGAGAGGGAGGGAGCGAGGGGAGCTATGGCGACGGTGGCTGCATGCCGGTGCTCCTCGCCCGCTGCTGCGCCCTCACACTTCCTTCTCAGCTGTGGGCGAGAAGAGCTGCCCCCTCTCTGCTCCACTCTACAAGCTTTCGCTTCGTCTCTCAATCCTGCCTCTCCTGTGCCATCCCTGTGTGTGCAATCCAGGGATTTGGTGCAAGGTGGGCGCAAGTGCTGCGGACGGGAGCAGAGGGTACAGCATTTGATGGAGATAGGGAGGCATGAGGAGCTGGTGGATTGTGGAAGCAGAATATGGCCCCTCAGCGGGGTCGTTGATCGCAACTGGGTTCAAGATGGTGGGTTGAAGCAGCTCACTAAGCAGCCGGCAGAGCTGGTTATTCCTGTGTATGAAAATGAGCGTAGGGCGGTTGATGCTTTGCAGCACGATCCTCCTTGCACAGCCTCCACTTCAAGCAGGACTGAGCATTCTCTCCAGGAAGCATCATCTTCTGGTGAAGATGATCTGTGGCTGAGGATGAGAGTAGAAGCGCGGCGAGATGCTGAGGCGGAGCCGGTGCTGGCGAGTTTTCTTTACTCCACAATTTTGGCGCACAGGTCGTTGGATCGCGCGCTCGCATTTCATCTTGGCAACAAGCTTGCAAGCACTACACTCCTCAGCACAAATTTGGTGAACCTGATGCTGGACACTTTCATGGAGGATGCGGACATTCGCGACGCGGTGAGAGCAGACATCAAAGCCGTGAGAGAAAGGGATCCTGCTTGTGTCTCTTACTCGCACTGCATGCTGAATTTTAAAGGTTTTCTTGCCTGCGAAGCTCATAGAGTAGCGCATAGGCTTTGGAAACAGGGCAGGAATTGCTTAGCTCTTGCTTTGCAGAGCAGAGTATCCGAGCAATTCCATGTGGATATTCACCCTGCAGCAAAGATTGGCAAGGGCATCCTCTTTGATCATGCCACAGGAGTGGTTGTGGGGGAGACTGCAGTAATAGGCAATAATGTTTCCATCCTGCACAACGTGACTCTGGGAGGTACGGGCGCCTTCAGTGGCGACAGACACCCTATAATTGGAGATGGTGTTCTTGTGGGTGCCGGTTCAATTCTCTTGGGGCCAATCACTGTAGGGGAAGGAGCCAAAATCGGGGCAGGATCATTGGTGCTGACTGATGTGCCGCCGTATACGACGGCAATTGGCAATCCCGCACGGCTAGTCGGTGGTAGAAAGAGCCCAGAAAAGCTTCAAGAAGTTCCCAGCAGAACCATGGATCATACTTCCTTCATGGAAAGTTGGTCTGACTATGTTATCTGATTGTAAGGATATAAACCGTTGAAAATTCTGCATAAGTTTTCTGGAAACTATTGCTCTGATTGGTTTTATGGAAAGTAAAGATCTTTAGATATTTAAGAATGTTTGGGCTTTGCTTTTCTTCATGTAAGCAAGCCTATTATTCAGACAGGTATTCTTCTTTCCCATTCCCTGAAATGATCCTGAAATTTATAGTTTTGCACTATTTCATACTTCTTATTTCTTGATTTACTGAAAATTTTGAAAGAAAACTTAGATGTTGCTCAGTTAGGAGCTTCCATATGTTTTATTAGATAAATAATGTCTCAAGGACAATCGAGAATTCTTTGAAGCCCGTTTAGCAGTAGCAATTCCTCTAGCTCAAGGATAGAACTGAAAATTGTTGAACATTTATCTTAACTAACATGAAAACCTTCATCAGCATGCAATTTAGAATGTTGAGTCCTTGAACCATGATAAGAGACATGCATGCTTAAGGATAGGCATAAACTGTGTTTTGTGTTCTCAAGTGAGCGTCATGCAAAATGATGAACTCGGCCCCCTAATAAGTGGTGGTGGTGAAGGCCTTTTTCTCATCTATCTTCTCGAGGTTAGGGTTTGGTTGCATAAAAGGGACATCCAAGAGAAAATTGATAGTTCATAATCTCCTTTCTTTTATTTATTCTTTGATGGGTTACATTTTCTCGGAAAAGATCGCAACAAACCAAGCCAAAGAGGTAGTGGAGTTGAGTTTTCTTTCTCCACCTTGTTGGATTGGACATCAAATTGGTTTCGAGACAACAAGAATATCAAACTTTCTTGTCCATCTATAGGCTTCAAGAAAGTCAAAGAGAGATTTCCCTTGGTCACAGAATGCGATTATAGATTTGTATCTTGGAGTATCTTGACATGTATGCAACACTCCGCAATTGACGAAACTTCTCTTGAGGATAGGTAGGTTTCTCTTCACATATTATCGCATTGATGAGAAAGGAAACGAAGGATGAGAGTTGGAAATCAATCAATTGTGTTACATCCTCCTTGCCTTGGTTTCCCTCAATAAACAAGCTTTTTTCTTCTCCTATAGCAAATTGCATTCTTCTCTCTCTCTCTCATAGAGATCTTGTCCATGGCAGAGAGGTTTTCCTTCTCCTTGGTAGCATGGAGTAACTTTCCCCGACACACCAACACCCCACCTCCCCCACTTTCCTTTTTCTATGCAAACCTACATTTTCATGCATGTAGTGTTGCATGGTCATTCATATGCTTGGATTCATGAAGCTCTCTTTCCACATTTATGGGATTTAGTGTGGTACTAGAATAGGTAATTGGGTCTTCATTCTAAAATCATGTAGCTTCTAGCTTGAGATATCATTTTACAACCTGAACATCTAATTGTCATTTTAAAATTCCATCTCATAATGATTGTGTATGCATCGAGGTTATCTATCAAAAAACTAGACACAAAAAAAGTTGATCTGGATTGGCAATTTGACAAACAAAAAGCAAGAACAATCATCAAACATTGATCATAGATGGATCCGAGTTCACACGTGTGAAATGAGGCCTATTGTACGGCTTGCAAACAGAGAATGAAGGCTGAATCACTTTGGTTGCATTTAGATCACAAACCACAATACAAATGTGGAGTAGCTCGAGATTGCCAATGAGCTCCAAAAAATAATCTATCTTTTCACTATGGATGGAAAACAAAGAATGAAGGCTGAATCACTTTGGTTGCATTTAGATCACAAAATCACAATACAAATGTGGAGTAGCTCGAGATTGCCAATGAGCTCCAAAAAATAATCCATCTTTTCATTATGGGAGGATGGAATACATAGTGAAAGTCACTTCCTTTGTAAAGTTAGGTGAATTTCCAACAGATGTAACAAGGAAGTTAACTTGGCTTTCTAGCCCTAATTTGCAACCCCAGCCTCTTTTTTAGAGTCATGCCAAGTAGGTGGCTAGTTGGTTAAATTCTCATCATAAATTTATGTGTAGGTCCTATAATGTAGGAATCACTACCAAATAGAAATGACCAACTCTTTAGACTCAATCTAACCTACACTAGGATAGGTTTCCCACGTGGCATCTTGGCCTCACATGTGTGGGACCTACTTATGCACATAATTTACAATATTCTACATGGCTAGATTTGCCAACATTGGCAATTTTTCACAATTGATAAACTGAAGTGCATCTTGCAATCTAAGCTTGATCTGTGAGGTGCTCAAAATTGTCCAAGATGTTGTGATCGGGACACCAATGCACCATGCACCTAAAAGTCTCATCGGGGACATGGACACGGTACGTCGAAAAAGAAGGCCATCCATTGTTATGGACGTGGAGCAGAACATTAGTTATAGACATGAGTCCAACTTCGAGAATGTAAAGCGAAAGGACAAGGGTCAGCCTAGAAAAATGGACTTTCACTTTTGACACCGTCGTCCTCCAAATCATTTGAAGCAGCTAGTTCTACAAATCAATCCAACACATGTGTGATTGGGAGAGACGTGGTTGAGCACGAAATACACAACACCTTTTGGTCAATTAGAAGGATCGCATAAAGTAGTCGTGTCAAATGTTTGGGCTGGTTGTCCCAACACCAAAAATGTAGGAGTGGAATTCCACGTTGTTCGAAAGGAGTGTTTGTCCCCAGTTTCTAGTTTGCAAGAACACACCCTAATGGCAAAACTTAACAAATGATGTGGTTTTGCAACATCGATGTTATGCACATCTGGCAGCCAGAGAAGAGCATTTCTCCTATCCCATGTAAGATTCCAAGTGTTTGGCCCGTTGCATTTGGCACCAGCTTGACGCAGATAGAAGCAGATATGCTCGCACGTGGAGGGTTTGAGTTAGAAACAATGCCTCTTGAAGCAGGAGTTCGTAAATCACAGAATCCCACTAGCCACACTCTAAGGGGTGCAAGTTGCTCAGTACCCCATGTGTGTCTGATTTACACGTTTGGCTTTGGCATGTACAACAATGCATTGAAGCACTGCTAAAGAAAAAGCCTTTTTGGGTCTTAGTCTCTTGAAAAAATAGCTAAACATCTAATCAAATTGATCATGGGTGTGGCCCACCAACAAAAGTCCTAATTTTATTATTTGAAATTTTATTTCTCTACTAGCATGGACAAGTATGCTAGGATAGTTTGATTTTATATTTCCTAGTAGTGTTGTAATGATGAGAAAGATAAAAACTAATTAATTCGATTATTTTAATACTTTTGTTTTGAGATTAATGTGTTAAATAACAAAATCTTTAATGTTATTTATTTCATTATATTTCTACTAAATATTTTAATTGTATGTTTAGTGGATGTTGTGAAAGCCCTGCAAGTGCATAAATATCAACAAATAGTTGAAAGATAAAAGCTGGCCAAACACCTGTCCGCAAAAGTATCTCGGCTTTGTCATTGATGGCATGGATAACAAAAAAACGATGTAATCTCATTTCATTAAAGTGCCAAAAAAATCTGAATGAGGCAGATTTTATTTACGTTCATCTCATTGGAGCACTTTGGAGTCCAAGGTATGTTTTATTATTCCAATTTTCAAAATGATCCAAATTTGACATTTGCCATAGTACAAAAGATAATCTATGAATTTGGTGACAATTCTCTAGAAACATTTTATTTGCAACTTGAGACTTAAGAGTGTCAATTACAGCACAGGAGCGGATAGAGGGGCAATTTTCATGATTGCTAACGTGACCGCAGAGAGGGCAGATGAGCATCATAAACCTGAGATTTTCCAAATAGAAACCAAAGGTGGACAAAGTTATGGAGTGCACGTATCTAGACACCCTGTGTGCACATGTTTTGATTTTTAGAAACGCATGTTGGAAGGGAGGCCCTACCTTGCATGCAAACACATATACTTCGTATCTATTAAACCAAAACAAAAGTATGTTCATCCATCAATCAATGTTGAGTGACATAGACATGTTTTAAGTATCGTCGTGGAAACGTACATACCCTTGAACTAGAGCCTGCTTACACATGTGATATGTCTATTTATAGGAGCTCAAGAGAAAATATCGAACCCTATATTGTATTTCGCATGGCTGTCCAAGACGCCTAATGTTTCGCAATCCTTCTGTTATGGCAGTCTAAAACTCCTTTTTTAATAACCTAAAAGAACAAGCTCTTAACTTCGTTCTCCAGGCAATCCACGTTCCTGAAATCGCAGTTATTACTGTGTTCATAGTCTTCATTGTTTTTCTTATTGTTGGTAGAGACATCATTTACATCGTAATCATCTCTCATGTTCTGCTTCCGTCACGGCTCCGCTGCAGTCGCAATCAATCGTAGACCAAGCAGACCACCATCATACACCAACAAGGCCAACTAGTCCTTATCCACTGATAGGACCAACAGTACAGTAACACAGTAGTTCTACTTTAATTCTAACTCTTATTGCAACGATCAAAGTTGAGAAGGATTGGAATCTTAAATACATTCAATCAAAGTTGGAGGTGTTGGGATATTATCTTTCTCACCATTGTCAATTTCAGATTAAAGGTAAGCTTTGCATTTTAAATTATAATGGCATAATCTTGTTTTTAGTATTCATGCATAAAGTAATTCAACCATTATTCCTAACTGATTAAGAATAATTGCTACATACAGGTAAGAGAGCGAGGAAAGAAGAGCATATCAAATGCCAAGATATAGACGAACCATTGAAATAGTGGATCTATGAAAAGGATAGAAATTCATATAACAATATTGATATGTACAATGATGTTCAGATATATAGACATCTTCTTTCCCACCCTAGAGGCTCAATAAAAATGTCATTATGGATGCTATATTTACAATATATATACAATGTGTATTTACAATTTTCCTACTTCCTCGTTTCTCTTTCCTCTCTCTAACCCTCCACATTCATTTTGCCTGAAGCGAGTAGCTTTGGCGAAGATGATGTATGCACACTAGGCATTGAATTCTCTTCAACAATTTTAATCACCTCTTGTAAAACCTGAAGATCTTTTGAAGTAACATTTGAACAAGAGAACTACAAAATCAAGCCATAACATATTGATATTGAAAATATAGTACATAAAATTATTTCCTTTTGTAGATCAAGAGATTTGTCTTCCATGGAGAGCCACTCAAAAAATGATTTTCCATTAAAAATAGTGTACCATCCACAACTATAGCCATCCATCTTTTTGTTGGGAAGACAGAAAATTAAAGAAAGAATCAATATATTTAATGCAAGTATTTTATGAAAAAAAATATGATTATTTCAAGATTCAATCTAAACATGTGATATAATGTTTTTTTTATTACCTTGGTATTAATCATTTCAGTATGCTTGAATGTTGTTGCATTTTTTATGGTGATTTATGCCAACTGAGGTGATTGCAACATACTCACAATATGCAGGTGTGTGTGTCTAATGGGTTCATCTTTGTGCATAATGGAGTACACGTTCCATTTTCATCCACGTATGTGGATAGAACACAAAATCCAATGGCCACTACAATTACAAGTACACAACAAATTAGTTTTCAAAAATATAAATCAAAATGAAATAGTACAAAGTAGTTAAATATAACACACAAAAATACTTACTCGCAAACAAATGGAAAAACGAATAGATTTGTATCATGTGGGATGCAGTTCACCATTCTCACTTCAACATTTTCAATCATTATTTTGTATTGCAGTAAAAGAAGATGGGGGGTCAAATAAAGTTTTTCGAAAACATCATTTTTAAAAACTTCAAGCCAAACATTAACCTTGCTTCCCAAATCGTATCAGACAAGTAGGCTATTTTATCTTGCATTTCTTCTATAGATTTTTTTCTATCGAACTGCAAATTTTTTTGTTGGCTATCAAAATGAAATCATACTATGGCCCCAATTCAATCAATGCTTTTGCAAGAATTTCATCATACTCAATATACACATTTGAATCAATAAAATTTAAACTTGGAAGAACAAGAACATTTACAACTAATCTGGTATCATCCACAGAAACAAATTTAAACTATCTAGAATTGACATCTTCGGCATTATAGTGACCCGTTTTGCATGCACAACTACTTCAAGACAATCCTTTAAA
>MU834559.1:0-46036 GCA_029204225.1 Diphasiastrum complanatum | reverse complement strand
AGTCCTCCGCCTAGGAGTGTCCATAGCATCCACGGCCGCCATCTGTGCAAAGAACCCCTGAACACCCAAGTGTCAGCAACAGCAAAAGGAATGCCGCACTCGTAAAAGAACTGGCCACACAGTCGAGTGCAACAAGTCTGTTGCTCTCTCTGATACCCGCATCGATCAAGGGTTCTGCTACCTGGGCCTAACCCCTCTCTGCTGTATATATGGTGCTCGTGGTCTAGCATGCCCAACGGATGGCTGATCTGTGGGGGTGTGTCACTCTCTCTGGCAGCAGTTGCCGAAGCATGTGGTGATCTCTGCCGAGGAGATGCCGCTGAACCAACATGTTCATCTTATGGTCATGCTGCTGTTGCGGATGGAACTGAAGCTGTTGTACTAGGCCCTACACCTGAACCATGCTCTGCCCGTGATGTACTGGGCCCTGCACCTGTACCATGCTCTGCTCGTGATGTACTGGGCCCTGCACCTGTACCATGCTATGTCCGTGATGTACTAGGCACTGCACCTGTACCATGCCCAGCCCGTGATGTACTATGCCCTACAGTTGTACCATGCCATGCCCGTGATGTACTGGGCCCAACCCGTGGTAGGCCCTGCTCGGTGGCCCGTGAGCCCTTCTGCCTGCCTGCCTGCCTGTAACTGCTCCTGCTACCTGTCCCTGTCTAGAACCCTGTGATGCAGTACCGGGCCCGTACATGGTAGACAACCTCTGCAGATCCTCATTAGAAATCCTAAGGCAATCAGATATGCCCAATGTCCAGCCATCTGGCCCTCTGACCCGCAGCAAGTGAGCCCTAACCCTGGTGAGTGATCCCGTGAAGTGACCACCGCAATGCAAGCATCTCCATCTGCGGGTGCCTGAGCCACGGAGTGTGGCCACATCCCCGTCAGTAAGCTCAACCTCTGCCCAAAGGCCTCGGTCCCGCACTGGCATCGTATTAACCCGACCCTAAACCTACAAACAACAAATAATCAAGCAAACGTTCAGTAGAAAAAAAATACATTGCATTGAACAACATTACCGAGCTCAAATGGAGCTCAAAATACCAGAGCATATATCAGAACGATTCCAATTCACACATCATATCAAGTGCCAAAAAAGAACATGAGATTAGGGCGTGGGATAGAATAATGTCAGTATGAGCGATAACCGGCGACTGACGTTAGCGTGGGAGTCCGTGTAAGCGTGAAGGAGTGCAGTGTGGGCCTAAACCACGCCCCTAGCAGATGTTTGCACGATGGTCCACGCCTAAACCCTAAAAAGAATGGAATCAGGGCATGAAAATTGAAATTTGTGATACGGACGTAGACAGGCGGAACGAAGGTCACAGGAGTCTGTGCAGGCATGTGGAAATGCATTCTAGGCTCAGACATCACCTCAATCGGTTTCCAACAAGTCATTTTGTGAAAATGGCAAAAATACACAAGCATTTGAAATGTGGTCTTCAAATCTCGCTAGGCATGCCGTAACAACTGAAACTGACACCAGGGGAATCACCGTGAGCATGAAGAAAGGTGGTCTAGAGCCAAACTACGCTCGATTTGGTTGCCTACAGCTCAATGTCAACACTTGCAAAAAATCAAGCCTACACTTACCAAAAATCAAAAATTGGTCGTTTCGCTCTCCACGAAGCTCAGACCCGCCCGGCATCGTGCACACCAATGTTGGAAGGGTATTGATTTTTTTTCCGGTTCTCAACCCGGTTCTAAAGACCCTAACCGGCGGGTACACTATTTCTCAAGAACCGGCTTCTATGTAGAACCGGCGGGTATGCTCTTTTGTAGGAACTGGCCATGGTTGAGAACCGTCGGGTCCCTTTGGGCCTTAGATTGAGGTCGAGAACCGGACCGTCATTTGGAGGGGTGTATAACCCGAGTATCAATTCACAATGCAAGGTATACTATTTTCTCTATCCCAACCTTTCGATCGAGTTTAGAAAAGGCCTTGGGTATAGTATGATAGAGTTGGAAATAATTCGGTGTGCAGGCACTAGAGCTACATGTACCCCATCCAAGTTCATTTCAAAAAAAAAATTCTTACTCCCCGCATTAGTACTAATTTTGAAATAAGAACTAACGAAATAAGAAAATAACAAATAACTTCAAATGGCCTCAAGCCTCATAACTCTTACCTGCCACCCTTCTGCCACGAGCCTCATAACTCATAACTCTTACCTGCCAACTTCCAACTGCCCACGCAGTGAGCCTACTGAGCATCCATTTCACCCACGCCCATGATCATTGAGCAGAAGCATCGCAGCCTTGTACCTCTTTTCTCTCCAAGGATCGATCCTCTGCTAGAAAATCAACTGCCTCAGATCCAACGAAACACTTGTTAAAAACTCTGTACTTCAAAAAACGATCCTTTACTTGGAGAATCTGCCTCAATTTTTCTACTATGCCAGCGAACTCATCTAACATTTCATTCTCAGGTTCGTCTTCCCCGTAAACTGGAGCGACCGGAGCATTTGCAGAAGCCTCATTTTCTGTAACTTCTTTAATTTTCTCGTCAAGTTCTCCACTGCATTGCAATGCGTTAAGCTCGTCAATACCTCCAACCAGTTACTTATTAAAAAATACTTGAGGAACAGATGTTGTTCCTGTTATTTCTTCCAGTTCAAGACGCCTTTGAGGAAATACATCTCAAGTTGATTTCTACAAATTGAAGCTCCTTGTCGCATTAGAATCACCATCAGCGAGCAGAAGCAACGCATCAGAAGCATCAGCGCACCATCTGGAGCAGAGCAGAAGCAGCGAGCACCATCAGTAGAAGCAGCGAGCCATTAGCAAAAGCGAATTTTGGGCTGCCATCATCAGCGAGCACCCATCAGCAAGTCACTGCCATCAGCGAGTTACTTTTTGTTCTGGATTCTGGACCTGCCATCAGCGAGCCACCTGCCATCAGCGAGTTCTGGATTCTGGACTTTCAACCAACAAACCGTGAGGGACTTCTTCTTGTTGTCACCTGCCATCAGCGAGTTATTCTGGACCTGCCATCAACGAGTTACTGTCTGTTCCGGAGTCTCTATTGCAGCTGACAGTTCAGATTTCTATTGCAATTCTTTGTTCTATCTGAAATACCAGATTCTTCATTATCATTACCAGGTGAGTAATTTGCATTAATCACCGTTTTCTTTGAGTTATTCCTTCATTTATAACTTTGATCAATGAGAATTCAGCTGTCAGCTTGTAAGTATTGTAACATTGTTGTCGTTATTCACTCCTACCTAAGAACTAAGAACAGTGTGCATGCAACCTTTAGGGGCTTGTTATGATTCATTCTATAAAACCAAGTTTTCATTTTTCTAGCTTATGTGCATTGTATTCAGGAGTGGCAGTGTCTTTAAACAAAGTGGCCTATAATTTGCATATCCTAGAAGGCTTTACAGGTCAATCTGCCTTAATGTCAGAAGGTAGAGCAAGAACATTTGCAAGCATGGTTGAGGGTGAAAGTGGTCATGAAGGGCAAGAAACAAGTGGACCAATGGGAGATAGAGTTACTGAATCTCAACCAAACATTTCCACAGAAAATTCACAACAGGAGGATTCATTGTTGAGCTGTCAATTGGCTTTGTTGGCCCAACAACAATCATTCTGGAGGCCTTACAATCGTAATGCCCTGACTTGATCTTTTTATGTAGTGAATGACAAAAGTGCGGTGGATTTGAAGAATCCTCAACAGATGAGGTGTGTCATTTGCCATCCTGATACAAAACAATTATTTGCACACAACACTTCACAAAGTAGGAAAGGTTTTGTGACATACAATAAAGAGCATGGGACCACTGCAATGAAAAAGCATGTTTTTAGTGAGCATGCAGAAGTATTGAGCAAGTACAAGGCTCAAAAGGATTCTGTATGCCCTAAAGAAAATGCTCATCATCCTACGAAGAAGAGAAATTTACCTTCGTCTTCTGCCATAACTAGTTTCTATGGTAGTTCTACACCTTACAAAAAGGAGGATGATGAACAACAATGTTTTTTGGAAGATTTAGTGCTCTACATTGTGAAAGGGTATAGGCCCTTATCAAGTGTGGAGAATATATGGTTGAGGAGGTTAATCCTTAGACAATGCAATCGTTTAGTATTTCCTTCTCGTCACCAACTTGTGGAGGAGGTGATACCACAGATGGTTGCCAAAACTTTGGAAAGGTATGTCCTCCCTTTGTTGGCTAGTTGTGTGACTGCTACAGCATCATTTGATCTTTGGATGTCACGTGGAGGAATTGACACTTTTGCCTTAGTTATAAACTTTCTGAATGACTCTTGGGTTCCTTGTCATGTGACCGTGGGATTGTTTGAGACACCTGACACGAGTGGTGCAGCCATGGCTCTACAATTGAAAGAACTTTTGTCTCAATACAATCTTACCTCACGAATAATTGGGTATGTGAAGGATGAGGGTGCAAATTTGAACACGATGACAAATGCTCTTATCTCTGTGGTGGATTGTGAGCCTTTGAATTTGTGTGAGCCCTATGCAGGGACTTGTTTTGGCCATGTTATGTCAAAGTGTTGCCAATATGCCACCAATGATGCAAAGGTGTGTGCTGGGATGAAGTCAATCTCTTTGAAAGAGGCTCAAACTTCTCTCCAAAAGACCATCACTTGGACAAAGAAGTCAGGAAAGGGGAGACAATAATGGACAAAGGCATGCATTGATAGTGGATTGCGACCACGAAAATTGAAAACACATGTCAAGACAAGATTTGCTTCTAAGGTCATCTTATTTCAAGAAACTTTGGAGTTTAGGGAAGCCATTATCACATGTTACTCAAGGCAAAGTTTGGCATTACAGTCTCGAGTTCCAAGTCCACAGATATGGGCTATTGCAGGTGCTGTGTCTTCAGCCCTTATACCCGTGGTTAAACAATGTGTATAAAACCAAACACGTGGCTATTGGTTGCTCTCAGATGTGCTTGTTGCTGCTCTAAAATTGTGCATTCAGATGGGTCAAGCACGTTATATAATTCACAACTCCATGGTTGCTGATTGCAATGGTGATTTTGATGCCAAGTTAGAACTCTTGAATGCTCGTATGAAAAATGAGGTGGTTGGGGTCCGTGAGCCTTTCTTGTCTTGTCTAGTCTCATTTTTTGCTCGCAAGGCACACAATATACTAGCCCTTATGTTGGACCCACGTTTTAAAGGTCTCTCTTTGGTTAGAGACTATGTTGGAAGAGATGCTGCAATTCAAATTGTAATTGAAATATTGTCGACATTGAAGACTGTGAGATTTTTATTAGTAATTGATAAGTAGAGGAATGCTCAAATTTTTTTACGTGGCTTCCACTAGTTTTTTGATAAATAATGTGAGGGAATTTTAACACAGTATGCAACGATAAATTTCGAAATGATTTTTTAATAATTTTTTATAAAAATAGTATGTATTGAGAACCTGATATAGGAACTGGCGGTTGTTAATAGAGTAATAACCGGCAGATTGAGAACCGCCAAGATTTATCTTATAAGATATTATTGAGAACCACCACGTGTAAATATTTTAGATGTAATCCAATACCCTGAACCGGCGGTTCTCGGTTTCAAAAAAAAAGGCAATACCCTGAACCGGCGGGTATCATAAATATGTGAGAACCGCCCAACACTAGTGCACACCACCTTTGTATCGCCGAGTAGATGCCTACCGACTATTCACTTGCGAAGATCGGACGCCCACAGCTCACAGAAAAAAAATTTGCCTCCTCCACTGCTGGCACGATTCTGTCCGCGCGGAGGAGGCCCGAAATCAATAAAACACGTTTTTTTTTGGACGATTCTTTAGCACGATTCTTTGCAGCGAATCGCAATTCGCAGATTCGCAATTCGCGAATCCAGCAAATTGCGATTCGCTACATCTATGATTGGGCCTTACAACCATTATTACAATTCCGTTATTCACAAATATAGTGAGGTTGTTCGAGCCACTTTATTAACTGTCCTAATGACTTGTTCTAAGCTAATTTAGCTCCATGGCCATATTTGGCAATTCACTAATGGGCTCATGGGCTAATTACATGCAGCACATGACACTCCCCCTACTTTAAGCATTTTTGCCCTCCAAAATGAAGGTCATGTAGTCCTTTGTTGAGTGCCATGTTTCGTAAGTCCTTTGGCGAAAGTCGAGAAATATTTGGCCAGCTTAAGTAAGAAACATCTTTCCACGTATGGCCATCTTTTGTTCGTCAGATTTCACTGCCTCAAGTTCAGCTTTCAGCTTGTTGTTGTAGAACAAGGTTGTAGCGGAATTTCTTTGGAAAACCTTTAATCTACAAACTGATCCCATAGATTTGATAAGATCACTGAAGAAGAGATTGATGAAACACAGGAAAGATAGGTATTCAAAATTATCTTCTTCAACTTCGTATTGTTCGGAACCAGCTTCATTATCATCATTGTAGTCTCCATCATCACTGATGTAGTGATTGAGATGCAATTCTATCTCCTGACAATGTAATCTTTTGTTGTATATGTTGTTAACCGTTGGATCTTCTTCATCGTAACCACAACTTTCAGGGATATCATTTGGTTGATCTATGGGCTCATATTGGTCCTCATGTTGCCATTCAGAGTGATCATGACCCTCATAATCAACAACGCTATACTCGTTTTCATCTGGGCCATCGTTTATATTCGTCTGCATCACCAAGCTGATATTCTTGATCATCTGGTTAACAAAATGATCCCCATCGGAATATTGTTCATGCTCGCCCGTTTCATCACATTGCTGATCATCCTATTGACAATCGCTACCATCATCACATTGTTGACAATCACCACCATCATCACATTCCTCCTCATCTTGTTGACAATCATCACCACCAGCATCATACCAATCACTTTGATTATCGTACTCATAATCATTTCCATCCCATTGATCGTCATAATCGGACATATATTCATTGTCAGTGTCCATGGTATAGTGACAGGTAGTCTGTGGGTTATGGGTCCACAAAACTAAATGAAGTGAAAAGAATTTGGGACAATTACAAATTTCACTCGTAAAATCACAAATTTGCTAGTAACAAATTTGTTCTTCTCCACCGTCCCAAAATTCTGAGTCCTCGAAGAATTTAACCTTCAAAATTTAGGAAAGAGCAACAGCTTGGGCAAAATGTTGCATCGAAATCCGAGGTCAAACAAGGAAGATATGAGAATTTGAAGCAATGGAATATAGTTTGTAAACGACTTAGGAAAAAATGGGTCCTAAAAAAATAATAAAACAAAAGTAATGATGACGGAAACTTTGAACACTGGACTCAGCACGATGGACTGAACAATTCTCGTTCTTGAAACACTGAATTCTGACGTCAAGTGAAAAAGTTAAGGCTACACGAAGAAAGTGAAGTAATAAACTTAGAAAGGGGCCCTTCTTAAAAAAATTTGGTTTCCTTGGATCATTGGACCGTTGAAGAAACGAAAACCGTAAACAATTTTTGAATTTGAAGGTACGTTCCTTTTCTTTCGGTTACTAACGAATCTAACATGTGCTCGAAAAAGAAACACGGAGTGTAAAAAAATTTCAAAAACAGGAAAATATATATTTTCGTTGGGCACATAGTTGAAAGGAAAGAATAAAACAAAGAGTATTCCGCAAAGTATGTTGGCGTGGCGCGGACAGCGAGAGGGAGAGAGAGAGAGAGAGAGAGAGAGAGAGAGAGAGAGTTAGAAAGAGAGAGGGGGTACGTCAGCTGAGAGGGGACCGAGATGTGAAGGAGCCAAGATACTCGGTACGGTCGACTTGTGATGAGAACGGCCAGAGGAAGGGCTTGGCTCGATCGAGAGCTGAGGGAGACTCAAGTACACGTAGAGAGGGGAGGACCCGGCTCGGTCCAGAGTTCCAAATGAATGCCAATTGAAAAAAAATCGGCTCGGTCCAAATCGTGTAGAGCGAAGGGCACCGAGCCGCGTGGAGAAGGGCTTGACATTTTTTTTTTAAATGGAGTTAGGGTTAGGGCTGAGGGGTAGGTTTAGGGTAGGGTTATTTTTATTTTTTTTTAAAGTCTAGCAAAAACTTCAGAATGAAGAAATTAGAAAAAAAATTACAAGGAAGCAAACCTTCAAGAATGAAGAATTGAAGTGCTTCTCTCCCAAAATTCCTACCAAAGCTAAAATTTGACCTCCTTCACAAGAAATGTCATATCTCTCTCAATTTTCAACCAAATTGGCTCAAATTCAAGCTAAGAGTGAGATCTACAGTCCTATAGAAATAGTCATAAAAATCGGTCAAAAGTACAGTCAAAAATGGAGAAAAACAGATTGCAAAAACTTAACTAGCTAAAATTGAACTAGCTAAAATTGGAATGAAAACACTAAAATGGCCATAACTTGGTCATTATAGCTCCAAATCAGAAAATCTCAAAAGATTAAATAGTCAAAAATTGAATCAAAACTTGATGGAAATTGAAAAAAACAAGAAAACAAGAACAAGAAACTCTACCAAATTTAACAAAATCCACCAAATCTAATGGGAAAAGGATCTAATACTCTGATACCAACATTGTCATGTGCCAACCTTAGCATTAAAGCATCTAATCCATTCATCAACATCAAATTACAATTGAAATGCAAGAAATCAAGAAAACTAGTCAAAAATCAAGAAGATAGCTAAAAGTAGCAAAACTTCACCAAAATAGGCAGAGTTATTGATCATTCACAAGATAGGGGCCTGATTCCAGAGCGTGATCATAGCTCTCATGTGATTTTAGGCACATGAATCACTTTCTCCATCAAGAAAGCTCTCAAAGAGAAGCTTCAAGATCTCTTAAAACTCAAAATTACAAAATGAACAATAGTCTCCAAATTTAGCACGACCTCAGCTATTTATAGTGGTCATTTGTGCTTCTATTACAAGTTTGGGGCCTTATTTGGCTATATTGGGCCTTACAACCATTATTACAATTCCGCTATTCACAAATATAGCAAGGTTGTTCGAGCCACTTTATTGATTTCTAATGACTAGTTCTAAGCTAATGTAGCTCCATGGCCATATTTGGCAATTCACTAATGGGCTGATGGGCTAATAACATGCAGCACATACCACTACAGAGTTACTGATTAGTGGTCTGCAATGTGCACTGTGCAATGATTGTTCTCATTCTGTCCTGTCAAAATCCCATACGGACATTGAACATTGCACACAAAACTCTAAGCCCTAAAACATTACTGCTAAAGCTCAATAATCTAGATCTATAGCGCTCAACATTACACCTGAATTTCTAAAAACATCATATCTGGGGCTGTTCAACACTTTGCTGCCCAAAGTGTTCCCAACATGGACCATGTTGTCCATAATCTTCCGCGGGCTGTTCCTGAAGCATAAATGACTGCTCATGATGTAAAATGGGCTGTAAATGACCAAAAGAAATCAAAAAATCAACAAATTCTACTGATTTAGTAGAGGCACGAGTCTTCCCTTCATAGAAATGATCCACTTTGTTGTCCTCAAAGTCTGCAACAACCATTTAGGGACTGGTTTGGGCTGTCCAACAGCCTTACCTTTGTCAACACTTTGCTGTCCAAAGTGTTCCGAACTTGGACCTTGTTGTCCAATGTCTTCAACAGGCTGCTCTTCACCATAAATAGGTTCTTCTTGATGAACTATGGGCTGCAAAATTGAAGGAGTAGTGGGCTGTCCACTAGAAGTAGATGGCAGTCCCTTCTCTTCATGATTAGATGGCAAAACCAAATCTGGAAATATTTCAACATATGCATCATGGGGGAAGTCCCCTTTCATGACATGAGTGGGCGCAACATCATAGGAGGTATTTTCATAAAAATGAACATCACGACTTACTATGATTTTATTAGTATCCATATTGAACAACCTATAGCCCTTGCTTTCACTACTATAGCCAACAAATATGCATTTAACTCCTTTATCATCAAGCTTGGTTCTTAGCTTATCGGGAATGAAAGCATAATCCGTGCAACCAAAGATGCGTAAGTGAGAAACAGTAGGCTTCTTACCATACCAAACTTCATAAGGAGTTGATACCTTCAAGGCTTTAGTAAGACACCGATTACTAATGTAAGTCGTCGTTATAACCACTTCAGCCCAAAACTTGTGAGGTAGGCCCTTTGCCTTGAGCATGCATCGAGCCATCTCCATGATAGTGCGATTCTTTCTTTCGGCAACACCATTGTGTTGAGGTGTGTATGGGGTTGTCATTTGATGATGGATACCTTTGCTTTGAAGATAAGTACCGAACGTATTCTTTATATATTCCCCTCCTCGGTCGGTACGTAAGATCTTCAAAGAGTGCCCAAACTGATTTTCTCTCATTGCTAGAAAATCCTTAAAGCGTTGAAAAACTTCAGATTTTGCCTTCATAGAATAAATCCATGTAAATCTTGAAAGGTCATCAATAAAAGTAACAAAGTACTTGCACCTTCCAATGGATTCGGTCCTCATTGGACCACATACATCACTATGAGCCAAATCAAATTTGCCATCAACTCGAATAGTTCCATCAATTGGAAAAGCTTGCCTTTGAGATTTTCCAAGTATGCATCCTTCGCATACATGTCCTTCGGGATGCTCAATATTAGGAATGTCTTCGAACATATTGAATCTCTTCAACATCTTCAAGCTAGCAAAGTTGAGATGTCCAAACCTAGCATGCCATAATTCAGCCAACTCCAAAGAATGTGAACTTGATGCAACAAGACAAAAAGATGATGAAGTTCTTCGCTCATAGGTATCCATAAGCAACAATCGACCACGTAATGTTCCCGAAGCAATGATCATAAGAGATCTCTTTGGGTCTTTGATAAGACAATTGTCTTCTTTGAATTCCACAACCAATCCTTAATTCATAATTGTAGAGACCGAAATGAGATTCTTTTTTATTTTTGGAACATAAAGTACATTACAAATGTACTTCTCCTCACCATTGGGTAAGATAATGGGGATCACTCCAATACCTTTGATAGGATAAGAGGTGTTATCAACACCTTGAACTTTGCTTCCATCATGCACTTTCACATGACACAAGCAACAAGTCATCCAAAGATAATAGAGCACCATTTGTGGACGAGACTATCAACACTTAGCGGGCAACCTGATTAATCTTGCCATTACATAGCTAGGTATTGCATGTGCAATCGGGGTAGCAAGTCGACTTATAATGATCTGACTAAAGCACATTCAAGGCAGTCAAGAGAATTTTGGAGTATCGAAAGAACTTCAAGTTATGGCATTGGGTACATTGAGGATGATGACCTTCAATTCGACGGTCACATCGATTCTAATCGAGGATGACCAAAGGTCAAGTACAAGCTATACATTTGGCCTCAGTTTTGGAGCCATGCAGCAAGAAGCAACCTGTAGTGGTATTGTCCATTGAATACAACACCACTACAAGAGTTGCATGTGAGGCCATTAGTTTGAGGCGACTACTTGATTATGTCCAAATCACACAAGTGTGCCCTATAGTTTTCAATTGTGATAGTCAATGTCGTAAAAGTATTTGGTTGGCAAAAGATCCAACATATCACAAAACATTGAGGTAAACCAACAATTTATATGAGAGAAATGGCATAGTGGAGAGATTCATCTCAAGTAATGTGACATAAACAATCAAACTATAGGTATCTTTACTAAACCACTTAGTAAAGATATTTGAAAAGTTCCGACTATTGCTAGGTGTTGAGTTCAATACGATACCCATTTAGAGAGGGTTGAAATATAGTGCCTATATTACATCTTTTGGCTAAACAAACTTTGATTGTAAGTTGAACAATGCAACGAGGCATATACATTGTAAACCAGACTTTGTAGATTCATGCAAGTGGTGCAAGTGGGCACGAGTGGCCTAGAGCTCAAACTACTAGTTGGCAATTCATCTTAGCCATTCATGTACAAGGTTCCATCTTAAATAGGACCCTCCACACCCTACTTTGTGATGCTCACACTTTTTAAAGTCCAACACTTGAGTCAAGGAGCTTAAGGGATATTATTGTGTTTGTGTTCTTCATCAATCCTAATTAGCTCTCTCCAGCTTTTATGGTTTTAGTGTCTTCTACAAGGGTTAAGACACTCCATCGCTAGGCCTACAATTTTCCATCCTACTTGTAAGAATAGCCAACCCAGCTTTGAAATAGTGTCGCACCAAACAAGAGACTGTGTTCAACTAAAAATGGACTTTAGAAAAAACTTAAATTTAAACTAAATAGTCATGAGACCAACTTATTTTCCATATGCGAGAGTGAAATCTAGACTGTTTCTGTCGACAAAAATACTTCATCAACCATCTTGACGATCGTGATAAGCGATGTAAACAACAACCCAATGGCTTTCTAATATCAGTACATGCTTGATATCTACGCACAAGTTGCTGATTGAAATGACATGCACAATGTATCCCAAAACTTTGATGCATAAAAATAATGGAAAGAGCACCATCAAAGATATTCAATTTTCACCCATATATGACATGCTGAGCGAAACTCTTCATGAATAAAATGCAAGCAATGACACTGATTCAAGAATGGGGATGTTTGAATGTTACTTTCCTGAAGGAAGCACTTAACATACAAGATGAGTTTCCAGCTGATAATTTGTAAAAATAAGCCTCCTTCTTTGGAAGGTGATTATTTTTGGCTTGCAAAATGATGAGTTTGAAGAACATAAAAGCAAACTTGCAAACAAAAAAGTGCGATGGGATGAATTTTCAATGCAACCTGAAGGTATGTGGTGCAAATTGATGCCGGTGTTTGTGAGCTTTTGCTGAACGTCGCGCTTGATAAGTTGGGTGTCGCCGTAAGCTGAGATGGAAATGGGGCCACACATGTTGGCCTTCTTCAAGGCTGAGCTGATATTTCGAGCAATATCATCCGGATCAACCTCTTTTGGAACCTGACAATTTTCAATGTCCCACCACACGGATATCTGTGCCACATTTGCAGTATCGTTCGCCACTTTTTGCCCTGCACAGAAATGCAGCACACTCACATTACAGCGATACCAGACATCCCAACCAGCACAACTGCGTTCCCATCTTTGCATATCAATGGACAATAATCCAAGAGACAAGCACACTTCTACCTTTGAACAAAGGGGTAAAACCCCAATCAAACCTTATTCTGCAGAGCCGCTTTGCTTCAATTAGTTTAAATTTTTTCGACCACGAAGGTCGCTAGTATGGAAGATCAAATTAGCTCAGAGAACGAAAGTGGCTACAACACATGTCTGTGAAGAATCTAATCGGCATAAGTTAAAGAAGCCGATGGGAAAGCGTAGGCAGGGCATACCTTCCATGAAAAACGAGCTAATTCTGCTTCAGGTTAGCCGCAACCCTATGAGATGATGATGGGGAGCTTGTTGTTGAGAGAAAAACAAAAAGTGCAGCTCAACCAGTTTGTGGGCTGTGGGGGCAGGGGTTGCTGCTGCTGCGTCTTCTTGCTGCTGCTGCGTCTTCTTCCTCTTGCTGCAGAGATGTAGAAGCTATGAAAGAACAGAATGGAAAAGGAGAAAAGAGAATCATCGCGTTTGCATAATCAATGGGCGGCGCGGCGCGTGCATTTTTCCAACTGCAGTCTTGTCTCTTGTACTGCATGCAATCAAAGCAAACGGACAAAGAGAAGAGGAGCACACAAAATCTGTTTTGTAAGGAATTTGCGAGGGAGAAATTTTATGAGCTTTTATATTGATTTGTTTGAATGTTTCCCTTTTTAACCTTTTTGGCCCTCCCTTAGAGGCACCGTCCTTTGTAATCATATCAACATTGACGTGCTTGTGTTGAAAATTAATTTTTAAGATTTTTATGTAATTTACTTTTTTCATATTTTTATTTATTTTTAAAGCTGCCTCGCATTTAAGAAATAATTAAATAAAAGGTTAACGAAGTTTTAGGGAGTTAATCAGAAAAATTAGTTTTAGTGATCAATATCCCTGCGGTGGCTATGTGCGTATTGGACGCGTGGATTCTCTCGTGGTTTCTTTTGCCTAAATGCTGCACAACTGAATGGCATTACACATTGTGATAGGATGTGTTCCGCTGTTGTGATAGGATGAGTTCAGCTGCTTCTCTTCTGCAATTCAAGTTCCGTTTCTTTTCAGGTTTCCTTCGCTTTTCCCATCTTTGTGATCAGCTAAACCATCCGCATGCCAACTCTCTGCTCAAGGTGAAAATACCATGCTTGAATATCATGTCACTTGTTGGTTTTCAAATCTGGCAATACAGATTCTGATAGGATTTCTTCATATGCTCACGGCCATCTTCGTAATCAGCTAAACCATCTTCAACCCTGTCAGCTCTTTGGGATCTCTTGCAATTAGGCATGGAACAAAAGTGTTTTCTTATAAATGCATTTCACCCATTCCAATTCATGGATTCATCCTTTTACAAAGGTTAATCAAGAACAATATCAGATTTAAGGGTTGTCAAGTTAGTGCTGAGACGTTTGATACAAAAGAATTGCATGTGTTGCTGCGATGGGCTTCTGCTTTATCATCATGCTCTGTTTACCTTTTAATTGGAGGTTTTCAGGATCACAAAACATGAAGAGAGGTGATAAACTTAAACACACAATCCAAATTTGTAAAACGTTTTCCTGAAAATAGAGATATTTTTATACTATTTGCATTTCTTAGTAATTTCCAAAAACAGCATCATGAATTAAGGCAACTTATTATTAAACTTTTTACAAATTCCATAAAGACGGCTGATATAGATGCAGTACAATTTTTTTTCAAATAAAATCTTTACAACACTCCATAAAAACATTCAATAAAACCTTTACAACACTCCATAAAAACATTCAATACAAATACATATTTTGACAACATACTAAATATAACTCCGGCATGTATATATTATGATACATTTTGTTTGTTTTGGCTAGCAAAACTATTAACATATGACATCTGTATACAACAATATAATCCAACATCTCATAACATTCCTACTTATTCCGTATGCATAAATAGAAACCACCTATGCATAACTATATTATTTGTACTTACAGATCCACCACAAATTTATCCTTGCAAAACAAACGAATGCATGTTATTTCATAGCCCACAAAATCATGCTTCCTCATACAATTGGACAACGAAGATGTTACACACTTTAGGAAGTTTTATAATAAAACTCGAGTCTTACACAGTGAAGAGGAAACTTACATCGCAGGTCTTAAACATATACCATTACAGCTACAAGAATTATCACCAAAATACATTTGTATACAATGTCATAAAAGCATACATGCAGATAAAATGCCAAAACTTATGTGCCCAAACCATGTATCAAACAACCCAGAATTGCCATCAGTTACAGAATGAAATGAATTAGAAGAACGTTTGGTTCCACCTAGAATTGCTTTCATGCAAATTCGAGATCTAACCTACGAAGGGCAATTAGGTGTAAAAGTTACCATTGTAAATGGAATTGCAAACCTTGATAAAATACAAAATATACTTCCACGTTTCATAGATGACAACGCATCCCTTATTGTAGCTCTAAAAAAATAAACTAGAATACAAATCAAATTATATGATTGGAATAGTCAGACCTTTAAAACAAATGAATGCAATACTTGATCTACAACATACACCACTGTATTCAACAATAACCATGCACATAAATCCAATGTGGATATCACATTACCAAAATAGGATTGCCACTCCAAATCCTGAAACAATTCCACCTCTATCAACACTAGAGAATACAATAAACATAGATGACGGCTATACACCCATTCCATCATACGGAACATGTTGTTGATTACAAAACTACATCCAATTTGAAAGTAATTGTACCTTATGAAGGATACAACCCAATAGGACTATTTCAAGATGAGCATGTTGGAGAATTAAATTTTCCAACTCTATATTATGGACACCCAAGACAAACCCCAATCAATAATTCTTATACCTACCAAACCATTGCTAAATGGGAACTACAACACTACGAACATTAGTTCACTTAACATACAACCAACTTATTTTCTAAAGCAATTAAAATCCTAATTCACCTGGTTCTTAATTCATTATGGCTACGCTTACAAAAAGGAACATCACAACATCGAACATTAACAACATGTGATGTATTGAAAGATACAAACATAGAACAACTAATGTGATCAAACATTGGTTACAAAGATTTTGAACACATACGAACATCTCTATATTATAACACGAATTACAAAAAAAAATTTCGCCATGATGTGTCAATTAAGACCACCAACATTCATCACGCTTTCTTGTGTAATGCATATCTACGCAACCTAATTAGAACAGACCCTAGCACCTGTGCAAGATACTACAATTGCAAATTAAACGCTTTAGAAACATTACTTTTAAAAAATAACACAATAACTGGTAAATTATATGATTACTTATTTGTTACAGAATTCCAGCATCGTGGTATGGTGTACTATGAATACAAAATGCTCTGCTTTATAATAATACACCAACAGAAGATATTATTAACTTCACTCAAAACTCAACACATTGTAGATTTTTCTATCCACATCCACCAATGCCATATACGATGATTCTTTTACTTCCTCAAGAAGATATTATCAACAAATTTACATTACAATATACAGGAAAAAAATATTACAAATTGATATAACATGTCAAGAAACGTTCGATGCACGGTTAAGCTCATTACAATTATCAATTCACGACTATATTCAGGCACTAAGGAGTAATTTAAAAAAACAAACAATATTTTTGCATCAAGCACCACAAGACATTTATACAAACTCTTTCGATCCTCATATTAGTGCATTATGGAATGCAAATATAGATATTCAATACATTCTTAATCCATATGCAGCTGCAAGTTACTGCACGTCATATTTGACAAAGGCTGAAAGTGGTATTTCCAAAACCATTAAAAATGCATTACAGACAAGTATACAAAATAATGATGACACTCTCACATGGTTCAACACAAACTACTACTTTCATAAATACATACCCTAAACATATGTAGACATTTGTCTTAAAACGCAATACCAAGTTACAAAATCTAAAACCAATTCCACAGGCATACACTACAAAACAAAAAATACCTTGCACGACCAAATACCCATGTACATTTATGTTTAGCAGAATATATTTAATACTATCATGTAACAAACTCTAGTATTTGCAAACATAGAACACTACAAATAATAAGATTCTTACATCATAATCAACATAAGGATCCTGAAAACTTTTATCGTGAACAACTACTACTATACAAGCCATTTACAGAATCTGAAAATAGCATTACTGAACATTACATAACTTTCAAAGAAGCATACGATTCTCACTATAATACTATCCAAACAAATTCCACCAAATTAAATTACAAGTTCCCAAATTCATGTACTACTCTTGTATCATCAACTCATTCTACCAATACAAACAATACATCAGAAAATTCCATTTCCAATATACATCAACATAATGAACAACAATATAATTACGGCATTCAACTTGACATCCGTTTCATTCAAAAACTGAATGCTCCACATAGCCTCCAAGAAAACTAGCATCGTTACACAAATTAATGGATCAACAATCTTATTTTGAGCATATCGGAAATGTAACTAAAAGACAATGCCTAATTTTTTATGACATCATGTATTTAAAATGAACATTCCCAAACAAATGCCTTCACTTATTTCTAACATGTGGTGCAGGCACTGGTAAAATATTCACGATGCTTATTTTAGTTCAAGGTTTATTACGATACTATTCAATAGATATTGATTTGTCAAAAACTTTGCTGCTAGCATATACCGGCAAAGTTGTATACAACATTGGTGGAACCTGCTTACGAACATATGGAAAATGGGAACTCCAAATTCCTATCATGAATACTTATACATCTTCTCATTTGCTTATTCAATCTTTAAACACCGTATCAATAACTCTGTCAATAAGAATCGAGCTAACATTGAAGTAGATTCAAATAGAGAATAAGTGGTAACTGAGAAGTAGAGAATCTGTTAACATTGTGAAGCGGATTCTCACCGAATAGAATCTCAACAAACATTGGCGCCAGTTGCCATTGTTAATCTTCTTGGCTTTTGATCCATAGAACTCGATTTTACCAGCCCATCTTTTAGGTCTCATTTACTTTTAATTGCTTGCTTGCTATCCTGCATTCATCATTCCCACAAGCACATTCCACATTTTCTGCAGATCACAATTGCTTCATCATGCCTCTACTACTCATTCAGATTTGCGCAATCTCACACCAATCTTTCCGGAAACCAACCGTTGTGAAGATTATTAAAATATTATCTTCCTATCTTGAGTTTGGGGCCGTCCATGGTGATTTCCATTACATTCATGTTGTACATAAAAGGAGTGTGAATTGAGCACATATCCTTCTAGTGTAACCCGGATTTGAGTTAGATAGGTTCAATTTTGATGACATGCAGTAGTTTAGATAACATGAAAGTCATACTGTATGCATGCAAGCCACATGCAATTAGTGCATGCAACATGCAAAGTAGTTTATGTGATCTACACATGTCTAGGCAGTTTTATGAGTTGACATGCAGTACATGCAACATCCATGCATGCAGTTACACATGTGGATCTCTGGTAGGTGAATTAGTTTAGTTAAGTGGACTTTCCATGCAACTCCACTGTAGGAATTCGAGTCTCTCTCATGTAGGGAAAGCTGGGCATGTTTTGCCATTATTGTGAATATTGAGATTTTGGTGTTTTGGACTCGTTCTCTCTCTACCCGAGTTTTCTATGCTTGATTTTCTCTCTCTACCTTAGAGCAGCCTCTTTTTCCCATACTGAACACTTAGAATTATTTCTGACATTCATTTCTCATAGTGAAGAATTAGATTTTTTCATCAGATGTATGCCATTGTGCTCTTGTCTTAGATTTTTCAAGCACAATGTTCTTTGATCAATATTGTGCAATCACAACACCTTAGTAAGATCTTGTAGGGTGTGTGGTGAAGTTCACACGTGCTAAAAACTTCACAACCGCCACACCGCTATCAAACATTTTTGGAACCGACACTTTGGAACACACAGCTAGCCCTGACAACCAACGACTAGAATTTTAAAGTGCATCCGCTAATGCCTTTTCAATTGCATCTGCCACTGTCTTTTTAATTGCATCCGATAGTGCCTTCCGACGCCCTCCAATTTCATTTGCATCCAACGCCTTCCCAGTTGCATTTGACAATGTTTTTCCGATCCATTGTATTTTTTCAATCCAATGTATTTTCTGCTTTAGTAAATTTTTTGATCCTTTGCAAATTTTCTGACCCTTTGCCAACATTAGAGGAGTTCCAAAATAAAAAAGACCCTTTGTATAGATGCTTTTTATTTTTTTTCTTAATTCCGACCGCCATGTGGCCTAATGAAAATGCATATATTTGAATCTACGTAACGGGAACGTGTGAATCTGCCTGACAATATTGTCGCTAGTAAAATATTTAACCACATTGGTTAATATGTTCATAAATTTCAAACTACATAGGTTTGCCAACAGTAAGTAATCACATGCATTGGAATTGGTGACATGCATTATAGTTAGACAATAAGCACAGTTACCACATGTTGTTACTGTGGCCCAGTTGCCCGTTCACATTTAATAAGTATCATATAACGTTGAGTCGATTTGGCATTTCATAGATTTGAGAATTTGGCACTAAACTTTGGAAGCAATCACTATGGCAAGGAGACCAAGATCTAAAATTGAATCGGTGATTCTTCACAATGAGAAGAATGAAGCTGGATTTTGGAAACCAACAAATCTCATGAGTTCTACTGCATCCGTCCTCAAAAGGCATGTTTAGACCAAGGAAGAAGGCAAAGATGACATTCAAATCATATTGGAAAGCAAAGAGGACTTCTCCAGGAGGGCAATCAATCTCAAAAGACTTGGCTCAACATGTCTATATGCATTCAGAACTGTATCTACAAGATTTCAATATTCATGATCGTCAAAAAAATAACTGTAAGTTCAAAAAAAATTGGGATCTATATATTTAACATTTATGCTTTTGAAACTTGTTGAAATAATATCAGTTATCATATATGTATTGCATTCTTGCATATCTATATCCATCTAGCATAAGCGAATGGGAGCCAACACAATCCCTGGCAGGTATATTGGATGTAATTCATTCGGATATTGGAAAATTACAATACAGAAAAAGAACTTCTAAGGAACTTGTAGATAGTGGAATATTTTTCTATGAGTCCAAGTACATTCCATATATGCATTGAGGTTTCAAAAATCTTGAAGATATACCATTGTCACATTTTGGAAGTGATGAATGGCTTTCACCTGATAGTATTGTGTCAGAATCGTTTAGATGCAAATTACTGTTAGATTTGAAAAACTCAATGAAAGCGCTAGATCAAAAGTCAATAGATTAAGTTGGTTTCTGTCCTTATATGTATTTATAGATTTTTTTTCAAATGCAAATGTTTGTAGAACACCAACATTAATTGTTTGTAAGGATGTGCTAGATGACACTCTTTCAGATCTGATGGATGTGGGTTGGAAATGCAAGGCAGTTGGAGATATTGAATCTAGAATTAAGAAATCTTCTATGATATTTCGTTATTGTATTGCGAGACAAATGCTTAGTCTTACATTCAGTTACCAGATTTGGAAACGAATAAGTGGGACTTGGATGCCACTGGATCAAGACCTTCAAATGGATGGCCACACAGATCGAAAAGAAATCCACATTTTCAACAATGAAGATATGCTAACTACAATTGTAGTGGAGGATCATTGGAGCTTGAGTTATATCAGACAAGAGCTGGTCTTGATGGAAAAATCGTGCAAATCAGGCTTTGTAACGAAACGAAACGAAACGAAGCGAAACTTAAACGAGCTCTAATATTGCTGAAGCAAAGAAATCGCGAAGCGAAACAAAATGCAAAGCAAAAACAGTCGCGAACAAAATCAATTCGGATGGATTTTGGATATGATTGCTGGTCACTGCCTGCTATATCATTCTTACAATCCTCCAGAATGTAGACAAACACTGCTGATCTACGTTGTAAATTAATTCAGCATTCAAACAAGATTGAACCAGTGTGCGGAATTCATAAAAACAAGTAAATGAGATACACGAATAATAGTAGACAATAATTCATTCGAGACATGAACAATAGCAAACAATAATTCATTCGAGATCAGACAAATTTAGAATGATATGTACATAATAGCTACAACATCACAATGCATTGCCGTGAGAGAAGTGGTGTTCTCCCACGAGCAGTGTCTCGCTTACTAGCGGACTTCTTGGATCTCTGTGGATCCTGCTTACAAAATTGTCTCGCTTACAAACGGACTTCTTTTTCATATTTTGTCTATCTGTATATGTTTGATGCATCTAGAAATTGCATATACTCAGAGCAACATTCCTGATCAGACAGATTAAACAATCTATAACTATTCATGGATTACAAGAGCGGTGGATTAGGCACGTCCTAACGCTCTTTTACTGATGTCACCATATCAGATCAGGGATTTGTACTTCATAGTACTTGCTTGATCTTCCTGGTCCTTTGGAGCACAAAGGGTTTCGTGTCGCGAACAATTTCGTGTTGTGTCGTGTCGTGTTGTGCTGTTTGCGAACATTTTTCTTTCATGTCTTTTCGTCAGATTGGGAGTTGAAAGCTAGCAAAGCTTTGGTAACAAAAACATTTTGTTTCTTCAGGTCTTAATGCACAATGAAATTCTACTAGAACACTTAAGATTCATTATCAATGGAAAGCTGGTAAGATTTTATTGAGATTTGCAAATTAGTCAATGATTATATATGTAACTTTGTTCAAAGAATAAAGAAATTAACAAGTTGCTCATCTTTCATGCAGATACGAAAAAGACAAGAAAATACAATACCCTACAAGGATCTTCCAACATATATCAACATTGTAGAAGAACAATGAAAATCCATACAATCAATTGTACAAACTGATATCTGTATTCAATAAAAAATATCACTGAATTTGGGGATTTTGAATAACTGTGCAAAATAATTCTTTTTTTGTATTCACTATATGTCAGTTTTCAATGTATGTCTATATCTCTATATCAGTAAAAAAACTATGTCTACCTATTCAGCTTGGGTATTTACAAATTGCCCAGCCTCATTTAAAATTTGAACATCATTTGGCTTAGAAGGCCCAGCATCAGCAGTCTTTGGTCCAGCAGTTGACCTGGCCAATAGACTAAAGATGAGCTCCTATCGAAATCTGTACACTTCGCCAGCTGTATAATCACCGAGGGTAAACTGCCATAAACAATATGTTAGATGAATACTAATAAGAAACAATATATTACATGAAGATAAAATAGAAAGGGCTAATAATGCAACTTTGAAATATCAACGTCTTCTTGAAGATTGTACCACTCAAAAAATAATTTGGCATTGTATAGAGTACACCATGCATAGCTGCATGCGTCATTTTGCTGGGATGTCTACAATACATTCAACCAATTAATAATGGGATGAAGATACCAACTTTTAACAATGATGATAAAGAAAAATACACTAGAAATGTTTAATGATTACCTCAATGCTCACAATTTCACATGTTCATGTCGTGGGATTCTCTATTGAAAAATATTTACACATCTCCAATAGCAGCGAGTCGCTGTAATTTTTATAGAAACTATAGTTAAGCTCCAGTGATCACTACAAAAAACAATGAAGAATTCCATTAGATAGATGATACAATGATTACAAGTAAAAAAGTAGACAAGTAAAGAAATAGACATACTTGGTATGATAAGGCATCACCAGAAACTACACAACTGGTAAGCAAGCACCAAGGATATAGTGCGACAAAGTGTCGTTGTTGTCCTTGATGCTCTGCAGAAAAAAATTGCTGAGAAGCGACAATTCTTTCATGGAATCCCTTTGTTGGCTGATTTTGTCGAATCCCCAAGATACTCGGACTGAGCAATTCAAGAGCATCTCTAACCATTTCAAATGCCTCAAAAGTCAAGTATAGGAACAACCCTCTGAACAGATGCTCATCATCTGGTTTTTAGTCGACCTTCCAAGATGGATTAGACGCGAGCTTAAATCCAATGATGAATATATGAGCCTCAAATTAGCTATGTCTGATGCCATCAAGGAAGAAGACGAAGGATCAGATGTTGACGAATCCAGGGAAAGACGAGCACCACGTGCACCTGTCCATGAGTTGAAACCGATCGAGGACGCCCGAGATCAGCTTTGGAATAGAGTTTCTTAATAAGCAACACCAACTTCAAATGGAGAAACTCAGAAATGTGGCATAAACCTTGCATATTCACTAACATTCTAGTTCTTGATGTTCTTGGGATGTCCAAGAATCAAAAGACTGGTTAGTTTCTTGATTCTTGGACTTCTAACATGCTGTAGTTTAGTTCTTGTTTCTTGTTTATCAGTTATGCAAATGTAGCTCAGTTCAGTGTAGTGTAGAATCTGATTTCAATCCGTTTTTAGAGTAAGTAGCGGTAGAATCTATAGAACGTTCATTTGGGCTGCACTCAGTTCTGTGAAAGAGCGTTCTAGGCTTGCATCTTTATGTAGAATGTAAGTGCGTTCAAGAGTGACGACCATGAGTAGTCCTCTGACAGGTAGGACAAAGAAATATACTACAGAGTTATTTAGTCCGTTTTTGCCTGGCCTGGGCATTGTAACAAATAAGAAACAGTCAACTAATGGCCAAACGAGCCTGGTAACAGGAAAGAAATAGATCTGTAAGCAAGAAGCAGAAAGGTAAACAACAGGTCCTCTGGAGCATAGGATCCCTTGCAAAATCATATTGCAGTAAGGGGAGACCCGCCTCAATCACTGGATCGCTGATAGAGGCCCTTCTATCCTTCATCTAAATACAATCTGGGATTCCTAAGTTAAGAGTAAAACCAATTTTTTCTATTTGGAAGAGAATTGGCATGCCGATATTA
This sequence comes from Diphasiastrum complanatum, assembly GCA_029204225.1. Classification (NCBI taxonomy): domain Eukaryota; kingdom Viridiplantae; phylum Streptophyta; class Lycopodiopsida; order Lycopodiales; family Lycopodiaceae; genus Diphasiastrum; species Diphasiastrum complanatum. Next base: position 22,133 of record MU834559.1, on the reverse strand, counting down.
TCTAGGAGGGGGGGAGAGTATTCATAATGGAGGGAATGTCCAAAATTTTTGTGGCTGAATTGACCACAATATCTAGAGCTACAATATTTACAATTTGATCACCTCCAGATGAGGAAGGATGGAGGTCCGTGCGTCGGACCTTTTTGGGAGCCTGAGCAGAGGATTGCTTGCTCCGTCTAGGGGCAGGTTGCTTGCGAGGCCTCTTAGTGGGAAGGTTAGTCCTATCAAGGAGTTCGTCCTGGGGAGTAAAGGGTTCACCTTGTGAAGTCTACAATACCGCAGAGGTGCGATATGTACGGATGTATCGGTCTTGTGCGAGTGTCTACAAACAAAACAACGAGAGAGAGAGAGAGAGAGAGAGAGAGAGAGAGAGAGAGAGAGAGAGAGAGAGAGAGAGAGAGAGAGAGAGAGAGAGAGAGAGAGAGAGAGAGAGAGAGAGAGAGAGAGATAACAGTGCACGGAAGCGATATGTACGGTCGTAGTATCGCTCTTGTGAGCACACAGAAGGACGAGGCGATGAGGGAGGAAACATGACGCACAAAGAAGCGATATGGCACAAAAATCGGATGAAAAAAAATGACAATGACTCCGAGCTCACGAATATGTGTACTCGATTTTCTCACGTGTGGTCTCAGTGTGACCCAAGTGACCCAATCAATGTTCGCCATGTGGAGTTCACACTGTGGTAAAAGTGAACCAATTAGACGTCGACACATGCCGTAGTCCAACGAATCACCATGCGACACATGGCGATTATAGGGCTTCGCATGTGTGGCAGACTTAAGCCAATCATAGTATGACACATGGACCGTTGACTGTTGACTTGCACGTGTGAGACGACTATAAAGGGCACGCTACCCGAAAAAACTTTTTTTTTCAACTTTATCGGGTTCCGCTCATATCGGGTCTCTACGCGCGTATTTTCTAACTATTTTTGTCACATATCGCTTATGTGCGCCCCCCGTTTGTTCCCTCATTGTCATGTCTTTCTTTCACATAGAACTGATACCGGGCAATGGCTTTCTCCTTTGATCCTAGTCAAAAGCGTTTGTTGTCCAGTTTTCTCACTGAGTTCGGTATAACTGAGTGCATAGAGTACTTCAAGTCTCTCTTTCGGCCTTTTGTACATGTGTTCAGTACAACACAACAGAGTCCAGATGTTTTTTATGACCAGTATATCAGATTCAGAGATATAGTCAGTATCTCTCTAATCTCTACGTCTAATTTGTCGTTTATGCATTTCACTGATCTTGTACATACCTTTCCACAATACAAGCAACGGCTAGACATGATGCACACTAAAATTTTTGAACAATTTAAGAATTCCAGTGAATGTAATGTTTGTAATCGGAAATGTTGTTTTCTAGAGTATCAAACTGGATTTGTGTTTTTCCTTTTGGTACAAATTCCAGTAGATTCGGATACATCGATTCTTGATACTGAGATCCCTTCGTTTTCCACTACTGAACATTCCATAAAGGATATCAGTCATTTCTTGGTTGATACTCCTGATAAAGACATTGACTATTTGAGTGTAGATACTGATATGTTGAGGGATGCTTTCATTGGTTCTAATGCCAATACTGAAGAAAATATTGCTAACGTACATTCTAAATGCTTTTTTGATTTGCCGAAGTATTATATAAATGAAGATGTGTATATTATAATGATAGATTTATGTGTTTTTTCCGATTATCGGGAGGATGAGATGCTTTGTCTATTGTCAAGCACCATTTCTGAGTTTTTTTGACATTGTTGATTTTGAAACTGAAGACTTGGTGTCGGGCATTGACTATGATGATGATGAGGGAATTTTGACTGGTGAGGAATATTTGTCCTGGGCTATGGCAAATGTTAGTGCTCATGGATGAAGTTTGCCTTCTGATGAGGAATTTATTTCATTCCAAGCCCAGCTGGGATTCCCTTGTCCATCGGTGATGAAATTTGCTGATGACTCTTTTTCAATTGGTGGTCACAATATAGATCATCCCGATCTAGTTGCAGCAGATGATGATGAATGCGTAAGTTTAAAAGTTTTATCGTATGTTTATCTGATGTATGTGTTCTGCTAGATTTTATTTACTAAAAACTCCAATTTTGTAATTGCAAAATACACTTTTGATCGATGACTTTGCTACTCATCGAGGGGGCTTTAGACAACATTCATCATCTTTCCATAGGGATAGTGGCCTCGGCCACTACTTGAGGCACTTTCAGAATAATGAAATTTGCGTTGCTCATTCCAAACTCAGTCTAGTTGGAGAGACTATGATAATGGTTGTGAAAGCCTTATCTTATTATCTAGGTGGACATACATTTGCGAGAGCAAATAAAATAATTTTTGTGAAGAGATCTTATGTTTTGAACATATTAGGATTCGTAGATGGGAATGTACCATTAAGGAGTTCCCATTATTCATTGTATGCAATGTATATAGAATTGAGTGGTAACAAGGACAATGCGCATCTTCTCGATGCATATGCAAGTAGAGAGTTACTGCATGATAGCACAACAATTGGACAAGAGGATATATCAGATCTCTCTGAATGAAACTTTGTATATATTGAATATTGTGAATAAAATTTACATTTGTAGCTCTGAATTTTAGCTTCTATGCTACTCAATGAATTTGCAACCTTTCCTGAATTTGTCATAATTTGAAGATTTGGTGATTTGTCGAATTTGAACTCTGCGGTAGAGCCACTGAAATAATTGGCAAATATAGTTTTGTTTTTCATTGGTTCCTCCATGTTGTGTATTTCGATGAAATGTTGCCCATGCTTGCCAATGTGACTTCTCCATCCCTTGTGATGACCAGACACTTAGGCTTCCATATGTGTTTGCAAAAAATGATGTATGATCTCTTAGAATGTGCTGCACATGTCAAAATCGTAATATCAGTCCTAAACTTGGAACAAAATATATAGGTGAATTGAAAGCTGCTCTGAGCATGCATACTAACCATGTAATGAGTGATGTGATTTTCTCCCCATGCTTTTGATACTGCATCAACAAAATCGACACAAGTCTTTTGTAGAGCTCTCTTATCAGTATCAAAAAATTTGTCTTTTCTTAATATTTCAATCATACTGTCAAGCTTTCTCCATACATCAACTTTCAATAATCTTGATTTGTCGGTCACTCCTAAGTCCTCAGTGGTAGCAATGATTTCTTTCCAAATGAGTGTTGAATATTTGATGCCTTACCAATATGGTTTGATAGGAATTGACGTGAAGTTTGCTCCTCTGATGCTTGGCTTAGTTGGCATATTTCCTAACTTTCCAGAAAGCTTTTCATCTTTCTGTATTTTGACATGTCCCTTATGCAATCCTGCTTTTGATAAAACATTTTCTAACCGACAAATAGCTTCCTTTGCTACTGATGCTGGCTTACTATTCCATGCAAAAACTATATGAAGATAAACGAGCTTTTCTATTATCCTAACTTCTGTATGAAGAGTGTAGACATGCACATTTTTCAAGGGAATAGGCAATACTGGCTTCCAGTTTGGATCTGCATTTTCTCTAATAATTCCTGTACTTCTAGTTACATCTTTTGCCATTTTCATGCATTATAAACAAGGATGTTTAGATGTAGCACCGTGAGAGACATTATACATGCATTTCAATGTTTTTAAATCACCTGCTAAGTGTCATTCAACTTTGAAGTCTCCAACTCATGAAACATTGAGAAATCCTCCTTCCATATGGTCCTTGGTGATCCTAGGATAAGATGTCCTAGATAATATCCATGATAAGATATCATGATTCTTCTTCAATACCTATCCAATGAATAAAACCAACTTAGTTAAATATGAATTATAAACTTAGGTAAGGAATAAAACTTAGTTAATAAAAGAAATAATCACCTGAAAAACTGCCAACCACCATATATCATTTTCGGACTCGACACTGAATCTGAAGTCCCTTTGGTCCACTATTTGTGATAGTGCACCATTCATGAGAGTTATACTAACTCTCTCCATCTTCTACCCTTTCACAATCTCTGACTCATCTAACTTAAGTACTATGATTATTTTACCATTCACCTTTTCTAAGGTGAATCATAAAATGTGACCATGTATGTTAACAAGTGATATAGATCAACAAAGAAGTTGTTTGATGAATTATATGATATGGATCTTCCATCAATTCATACACTTCCTCAATATGAAATGGGATACCAATGATTTTATGCATACTTAAGTTCAATGTATTCCTATCTATCTTCAAGGGATATAACCTAGGAATAGGGATTTTTCTAATTCGAACTTGCTTAAAAGCATCCCTAATAAGTTGAAATATTGTTGAATATACTTCTCTGCTAATACCAGCAAAATCACAAGCACCCTGAACTACAGTTTTGTCTAAATTTTTTGAATGTCTAGCATCAAAGACTTTGCAATTTTGGACTTTACATTGGAACTCCTATTGTTCATCATGATACACTTAGTGGATTTGCCTATCAATATTGAGCCCAATGACATTCCCATTGATGCATTGTCCTTTATATTATGATGAGCTACTAATGCAGATCTGCTCAATAAACAAGATAGTGAGTAGAATAGCACAATAGTAGAAATAAAACCATACGTCATTAATCAAGTTACAAAAAATCAGAGTATGCTTACTTGAATGTTCGAATTCTTCAATTTCGATAACCTCCTTTTGAAAGGGTCAGAATATCCTTGCAACTTTGCCGCTTTCGCTTTTTACTCCTAGTCTCCTTCTTCTTAGCCTCTTCCACATCCATCAATAATTGCAAGTTTTCCATACACATAGATTGTAAGATTGATTGCATTCGATCTAGTTTTGATTTGATATTGAATATAGTCTTTTGTAATGATTCATTATTATTCTGTAGTGATTCATTATTTCTTTTAAGTTGTTCATTTTCTTCTAAAGTCTTTTGGACATGACAATCTCTTTTTTGATAAAAAGAGGATATGTGTATCAACTCACATTCTAAAAAGTAATTTTCTTTCATAGAAAACTGATTTCCATAGTTTTGCAATCTCTCACAATATCCTAATAATCTAGTATGCCCATTGATATCCATGTTACTAGATTAGTTATTGAAGAGAATGTGGGATGAGTCAATGTGCTAGGATCTTGAGGATACAATGATCCGCCAGTCCACAAACCCAAGTTCTTTTTTCCTTCTGCCCTATAACGGGAACGATCAGCAGTAGATATTGGAATTCCTTTGCCTCCTTGTCTCTGTATAGGTGCCAAATCATTAGGGATATCCAAATGTAGATGATATAATGTCGTCATCAGATAAAACAAGACAAAAAAAAAAACAGTACAAAACAAAACAAAACAAAGTACTTATCTTTAATTATATTATATACTCTGTTTGATTCAAATTTGGAGATGGCGCTCATATTTTCAGTCCGATGTGGAGATGGCGTTCATATTTGGAGATGGCGCTGATGGCGCTCATATTCTTAGTCCAATGTGAAGATCGTGTTCATATTTGGAGATGGCGCTCAAATTTTCATTCCTGTGGAGGGATTTTTTTTTCCCTGATTTGAATTTGGGGATGGCGGTCATATTCTAGATCCAATGAATGAAATGTATTTTTGAATTTTGACAAGTTAGACTATGAATAGTTTAGAGTTGTTAACTGTGACTGTAGACACTATGGTTAGATCATTGGGAGTTGGGGAGGCCTCGGGAGTGGTGGGGGCAAGCAAATAAGCAATAATGTTCTTTTTAATTTTGATATATTTCTTTATCCTACATGGCATTCCTTAAAGAGTCTTTTTGATATTGAGAACTCCTCTAATGTTTTTCGACCCTTTGCAAATTTTCTGACCCTTTGAAAATTTCTCTGCATTACTACTGCATTTGCCAACTCTTTGCATTCCATTTGCATCCGAAGTGCATCCGACGTTTTTGCATTTTTTGCCATTCTCGAAATTTCATATTTTCGAGTTTTTTCAAGTTTCAAATTTTTCGAGTTTTCCCAATTTCGGAATTTTTTGAGTTTTCCCAATCTTTCGAATTTTTCGAGTTTTCTTTTTTCGGGTTTTTCCAATTTTCAAGTTTTTGAAAATTTTCCAAGTTTTTTAGAATTTCTAGAATTTTTTGAAATTTCCATCTGACGTTGCAGCTGACTGCTGTATTCCGAGACTGTAACAAATCCGACACTGTCATTATAAATTTGCATCCGATATTTGTTATTACAATTTTCCATCCGACACTATCATTAGAATTGCATCCGACAAGCTTTGGTCAGATCTGACAGACCCTTTTTTATAGAATTCCTATCGAAAATCTACTTCTATTCTAAGGTACTGTCAATCACATATTTCAAGAAATATCAAAAAAAAAAAATGAACACAGAAAATAAAACAAAAAAAGAGTTGATCAAATCCGAGTTGAATCCAATCAATTCTCATGGCCAACCTACCAGAAGAAGTTATGAATGAGTTCACACCGACCAATCATCCAAATGATGAGAACAAGCCCTATCGTCTTTGATCTCAGGTAAATCAAGATTTTGGACCATCCAAGTAGAGACCCAATCAATCTGAAAACCTTGATGATCAACCTGTTCAACATGCTCACCATGCTGCCAGATCTGATAAATGAGCACCTAGATTGGAATTACCAAAGTTCGATGGTAATGTGGACCCTCATCGTTTTTTACAAGTCTTCGAGAATGCATGCGAAGTATATTGAGAATATACTGACAATGCAAAAGTCCAACCTTTTTCAATGACCATGGTAGATAAAGCACGAGAGTGATTTTTTAACCTCGATCGTGATATTAGACAAGATTGGTCAGAACTCAAAAAGTCTTTTATTAAACGCTTCTAGCCTTTCAGACTCACATAAAGCCCATTTGTATGCCTTAGTAATATAAAAATTCAAAAAAGTTGAATGTGTACGTGACTATATCGAGCGCTTCAAGCATCTCAGAAGTCAAGTCCAGGAACATCCAACTGATAAAATGTTGGGTAGCTTGTATTGGGCCACATATGTCACTATGAACCAAATCTAATAAGCCTTAATCCAGATCTTGAACTATTTTATGAGTTGACATATGTAGAATATTTTTGTGATTTAGATGACCTAGTCTACAATCCCAAAGAAAATTAACTAATTTCGTGTGTCCTTGTATCAAAATTGAGAGCTTCGAGACTTTTACGTTCCAAGTCTCCAACTCTGCTCCTGAAGCTAGATAAACTTTATATCTATGATTGCTGGCTTCAGTTTCCAAGTTGAGTTTCTGCACAAGACGAGAATTAATAAAATTATGAGTTGAACCACTGTCCAATAGAATACTCACTTCTTGATCTTTAACTGTGTCAATTAAATGGAAAAGTTCATTGGACAAGAAAGAAGTAGTATTAAAAGAACATTCACACTCACAATCCATCAGGTTAATTTCCAAAGTCTTACCATTGCATCCTGGGATTTCAATCATGTGAGCAGACACTTTCTTCCTTTCTTGACAAAATTTCATCATATGTCCAGGCTTCTTACAAACAAAACATAAGTTCTCTCTTTTAGCTTTTTTTCGGGACATAGATTTCTTGGATCTCTTTCTCTTGGGCTTCCTAGGTTCCGATGCTGCTTGATCTAATTTGTCAAAGTATTTTGCTTGGTCTGGACCGCGCTTCTTAACCTTCTTGGTTTTCAAAGTAGTTGGAATTTGCGCAAACTGCTTCCTGGATGCCACCACTGTGGAATCATATGCTTTCGCAATTCGAAATGCATTCTCGAGGCTTTGAAGCACATTTCGCTTGCATTCATTCTGATAGTCGGCTGACAAACCTAGGACAAACTGTCATAATGCCAACTTTGCATTGAATGATGGAACCCTATTCCATAGGTCCACGAATTCTTGGATATAAGAGTCTAAACTCTTTGTACCCATCTTGCAGTTCACGAACTTTAGGTAGTAGTCCATGTCATCAGCAACTATGAAAGCTTTCTTAAAAACTTCTGCAAATGCATCCCAAGTAGTTGGCTTCACTGGTAAATCTCGCCACCACGATGACGCTTTGCCGCGTAAAAACAGCACGACACTTTCAATTTTCTTCTCATTAGGAACAACATGCAGATTGAAGTAACTACTCCACTTGGCCAGCCAGTCCTCAATGACCTCAGGTTTCTTCTCCTTCTTCTTGCTCGCATAAACCTCTGGTTGAAAACCGAGATTGGGTGAAGACATCAATTTGACTTGATTCAAAAGAACTTCCATTTGTTGATCTCTCATCTGATTACGATTATTGATATCATTGAGTGCCGTACTCAACTACTGACAAATCATCATATAAGATGGTGCACCTGGATTTGCAGCTTGATTTGAAGTTTCTTCGGCCATCTCGATATATCTATCCTGAAAATTACTAAATTTAGTTAATAATAGATTAACTCATAGTGAAGTACTGTCGACCAAAAAACTGACTTAAATTGACTCCAGTATGGTCAAATCACTATTTTTAGTCAATTTCATAGACATTACAAGAAATTGGAAAAAACTAAAAATTTTGAGTTTTCGCACTTAATTTTTTTTTAATTTTTTTTTTTTTACGTTTTCTAAAAATTCATAAACAATCACTGTCAGTTATTAAGCAATCAAAATCAAAAATTCAATTCACTGTTCGATTCTTAATTTTACTCTGTTAATGTCCCTCAGGCATGCTAGACATGCGACATTAAACTGATTTTTTACTTTATGGAATTTTACGTAAAAATTCAGTTCTACGAAAATTGCCAGCTATAAAATCCAATTTTGTATCTAACCGTCAGAGTACATGCGTATGACCACTCAAAACAAATCTAAACTACTCATGCATGTCAAAATCACTCTGAGAAACCACATGTAGACATTCCTTGCAAGCACAGTACCTCAAAATAGGAAATTGTCATGCATGCAATCAGAATAATTGGAAAATTTTATCAATTTTGCTCACAAAATTGCAAAACTTCAGATGCTCATATCTTTGGCTACAGAACACCAAATTGGGTGCTGTAAAGCTCTGTACAGAGAGACATCAGTGAACAAGACAGTTGCCACATCGGCCAGCCACCTAGGACTCACACGTGCGAGTTTAGAACAGCCAATTAAGTTGTAGGAGGGTGCACTTTTTCAAGACCAATATGTCCAAAAACATGCAAACACTCAACCAAGCCTAAAAGTGATGATCCAAACAGTCTTAAATGGTCTCTAAGAGTTCCATGAAGCCTTCATACAGATCCTATGAAGCGGTATGGGCTGAGAACCATGAATTCTTGGTTTCTAGAAGTCAAAATTGCTACAAACTTGATGGAATTGAAACATAAGCCTCTACCCATCAATTTACAAGTCTGATAGCTTGCTGGGAAGTAAAAAGGAGCACAAATCATGCTGGAAAAAATCCAGAATGACCCCCTTATGGATTTAGAGAAATCCATTCCCCAAAATTCACCAAAATTGGTCAATTTTTGACACTTTTTGACTTCCTACAAACCCAATTGCTGGAATTCTTGGCTCTAACTTCTAGGAAAGCTTCAAAAGACTATGATTCATCTTTTCCCAGCCTCAATTGTTGTTCAACAACCTCCTACCATCCAATTTCATGAAAAAACAAGCAAAAATCATGAATTTTAGCCCATTCTAGGTTGTTTCACCATGCCAAATTGGAAATTAATGGCAAGAACATTTTCCAAATCCACATGCAATGCAAAATATAGAGTTACAACCAATCAATTGATCTGATCTTGCTGGATTTTGAATTCTACCCTCCATTTTGTGCCAAAACCATGGAAAAACAAGCCAAAATTTGCCACAAAAGAGCCTAGAATCCAATTACATGGGAAGATCCAACATGCAACCTGAATTTCAACTACTTCAAAGTGAATTAACTTGCTGGAAATTTTAGATCCTTCACTAGTTTTGAGCTACACATGCTAAAACTCCAAAAAAGACACCAAAATTGATTTCCTAGCACAATTCACCATAAACCATAATGAATTTGAGAGAGATATGGAACATGCAAATTGAATTTGGGAAGATCCACCAACTTGCAACCTTGCTCCTCTTCTTGGATGAGAATACTAGTTGAATACCACCAAGCTCCAATGAAAAGCACCACCTCTCCAAACTTGTAAGCCTTGCTCTGATACCACTATAAGGGAAGCTCCTTAGATCCTGCTTACAAATCCTAAACACAAAGGATAACACACTATGGAGAAACCACCCAACCAAGTAGAGGCATCCAATCAATCTCTAGAAGCCTCACCCCCAAGCCAAGGAACAAGAAGCATGAATGTAGAGTGAGAGCCTGGCAATGAATCAAGAACCATGATGTGGAGTAGGGCGAGTTTGGACCTCTTATATAGAGCCTAATGCATCATGGGCACATAGCCATGCATAGCCCTATGTTCCCTATACATAGATTCACCTAGAATAGAGTCCTATGCATGGACCAACTATTCGTAGAATTGTTATTGATAACTCTACACATGCATACACTGTCTCATACCTTGTCTAAACTCCATTTAGTGTGTTATGGGCCTCACAAGGATATTAGTTACTTTCGGGTCACGTCCAGTATGACGTGGCATAACTAACAACTTGTTTCACTGGAGTACCGTGTATCCAAGACTAGGAGGATACTGTATCCTATGTATAGGTCATGGATATAACATTCTGAGTGCTTGATTAGATGGAAGGGACAGACTGAGGATGATGATTCATGGGGACGGGTCGAAAGCATAAAGAAGAACTCAACCTGGTTTTCGCTTCTGAGGATAGAAGTGGTTCAAGGGGGAAAAAATGTTATGTCCATGTCCAGTATGAGGAATTCGGAATAATCTCTGACGTGGATAGTCAGTCACTCTAGTTGTATGTGGTTATTAGTTATGTTATGTCAGTCCGGACGTGGTCGATAAAGTAATTAATAATCATATGAGGGCCCCAACCTATATTTGGACATAGGAGCACTTGCATGGTGATTGACTGCTATAATGCAAGAATAGAAGGTCAATAGCTTATTATAGGATTGCATGGGGATCCTAAGGGGATTATTCTCTCCTCTTGGAGAGAATATATACCATGGAAACTCGCCCATCTCCCTATTGGAATTTCAGATTCATGAGCCAGGATCCTCTCCTCTCTTATATTCACTCACTGTGGCTTGGGGGTGAATTGGTTAGGGCATTGACTAGCCTTTTTCGTTCGTTGGGTGGTTTATGCTCCACAGGTGTCCTTTTGGTTTGCATGTGACAGGATTATTGAAGATCTTCACTTGGAGATCGTTATACCTAGAGCTAGGCAAAGATCAATAAAATCCAACAGATTGAGATATACTCTAATCAATATGCTCACCTCAAGCTATAGGGATTACAATACAATCTTCTCTCACAATCTTAGCTATGGCACCAAAAACTACCATAAACGCTCATGAGAGGAACTCTAACTATGAACAGAATTAGGATACTAGCTAGCAACATGTATCAATGATATACTAGCATAACATAGAATGGTTAGCACAAGAAGGTTACCGGTGTGTTATGTAGGCCATTTCTGCGTCCTCCTACCTTTGGTATCACTAGTAATCCCCACATCTTATATGCCTAAATGGAAAGGGCCACCTCCTTGAACCCTAGTCGTAGCCTTTAGAACAACAACTATTTGTAACAATTAATATCATTGGACATCACAAAAAATATGGTGCGTAAGGCCCTTAATCATTAATTTAAGTATCGCCAATACCTCTAGTCAAAGCTTGGTCAATTGATTTTAACTGGGATGTGATACTTTCCCAAGTTTCTTCATAGCTTAGTAGATAAGCTTGTTACATATGGCGGCATCATTGGAAACTAAGAACTCTTTCCATTTTGTGTGCCATTGGGACTATTTTTTGGGGTCTAAGGAAGGATTTTACACTATTTCGATTTGTACTTGTGAATTCTTTTGTTGGCTTTTGTTCAAAAATGGTTTTTTGTATGTAATAAAAAGCTTGGTTTGGTTGAAGGTAAGTGGTGATAGTCCATTTTATGATGAAAAACACACAAAACATCCCACTTTGCTATGTTTCATGCCTTTTAACAAAGACTTGCCACTAGTGACTTTCCAAGAGGTTCCCTATCCAAAAGCTAAAATGAGTTGTACTTGCTACTGACTTGCAAAACTCATAGGCACTTTGTTGAAATTGTCACTTCCAACTTGATGAAATTGATCAATCATGAGATCTATGTTCATGATAGGATCTCACACGTGTGGAGCCTTTTCCCACGTGTGAAAGGATGTACAAAATGTACCTGTAAGTGAACTTGATTTGTGGGTAGAATCTAAGAAAAAGTCACTTTGACCAATTTCCATGTAAGTAGCTTGCACTTCCATGTGAATGAGTAACAGCTCCCACATGTCAAGTTGTTGTTCACACATGTGGATCAGGTTGTAGAGGATAAGATTTAGATATTCCAATAGATTCTATTTTATAGGGAATATCCCTATTTTTGTGGAGACTAGCTTTTGGTTTCTAGCTAGTGTGATAAGTCAACTTTGGATAATGAGCATATTTGGCTCCTATTGGTGGATCTAGATGACTAGGCACTCTTCACAAGTGTGAAGGCTTGCTGGACAGTACACAACTCATGGATGTACTTGATCTATAAAGAGATCAACCATTTCAATAGAAAGTTGATGAGAGATTTACAATCTACAATTTGCACAGTAATCTACACATTTGTCTTGTGATTTTATGCTTGGAATGCTATAAAATATTATAATACTTTGCTCTCTTGTCACAGTCTGTACAATGGCTATTTTCCACACGTGTGAGGCCACCCTTGATGATTATTGATGTTTACATTAGTCGATCTTGCTAAATAGTTGAAGATCTATGCGTAGATCAAGATCTAGTCAATAGAATTTGTTAGATCCTTTGATTTGGCAATCAACAACTCTTGTAGATTGATTAGTACAATCAATCATTGTCCTTTTTTCAGAAAATTCACATGGTATCAAAGTCTGGTTTCAAGAGGCATGTAATGATCCATTAATCAATTGAAAAAAGATCATTGTCAAAGTGTTGATTTGATCTAATCTTGTGTGGGCGAGCTCTAAGAGAGTGATAGCTTCATTTGTTTTGGTCCAAATTGACTTGTGGACTGCAGGTTAACTGATAGCAAAAAGCAAGATAGCAACGTGAATTGCTCATAGCAAAAAGCAATGATATGCTCACTGATAGCAAAAAGCAAGGATAGTACTAAATTGGTCATTTGGAGGGCAAAGCATTTATTATCCAAATTCAAATTAGATAAAGTAGGCCCATGATTAGTAGGCCCATGTGATTAGTATGCCGATGATTGTCAATGACGCCTTCATTGCATTAACTTGTGGGACCTATCACTTGCTCCAAAAAGTGAGAAATGTACTACCATAAGTATTGTATTAGAAATATAAATTATGAGTAATAAAATCCACAAAGATTGACATATACTACCAAAAGGTACTATGGAAAAAGGGTTTTTTTTTTGTACCACCAAAACATGCTTTTAGACATGATCTAATGCTTTAAAATGAAATGCTTCAATGATTCAAACCTCTATTTGATCATTAGCATTCAATGGATTGAACCTAGATCTAGACAATGCACTAAAAAGCATAAATTTTGGACTAGTATGCAAGATTTTGGAGCAAAAAGACTATAGAAACTTGATTTGAAGGTGCTGTACGGTTTCACATGTGTGGACAGCTATCTTGCTTTCTGCTATGATTGCTTTCTGCTATCAGTTCATTCCAATTTGCTTTCTTGCTTTCTTGCTTTTTTTTTTTTTTTTTTTTTTTTCAGTTCCTTACTATCGTTCCTTTATGCTCTCACAACATTTCTATTGTTGCTTTTTGTTGTCATTGCTTTCTCGATCATCTATTGTAACAGATGAGGACACTTGCAAGGAAGTGCAAAGCCGCCTCTAAGGCCACTGCTGAAAATCTTGAGACATCGAACGCACCTCCCAACATACACAATTGGCTACTTTAGCTGCTTTTGGTACTTAATTTCGTACTTTAGCTGCTGTTGATACTTAATTAGTGAATATATCAGCTAACTGATTCTTTGTCTTACAATGCACTACATCTATTTCATTAGATAGCAATTTCTCTCTAATAAAATGATACTTAATTTCCATATGCTTCGTGTGTGCATGAAATGCAGGATTTTTAGCTAGCTGTATAGCACTCTGGCTGTCACGTCTGATCATAGTAGGCTTATTCTGTGGAATTCCAATGTCTTCAAACATTCTTCTTAACCAAATTGCTTTCTGTGTAGCTGAACATAGTGCTTTGCTCTGCTTCTTTAGTAGAAAGAGCAACTGTGTCTTGTTTCTTACTTGACCAAGAAAATATACCATTACCAACATGAAATACACAACTTGTGGTAGATCTCTTGTCATCAATGTAGCCTGCCCAATTTGAGTCAACAAAGCCTTGCAAAACTAGTAAAGTATGTTACCTCTCATACAACAATCCATGGGTTAACGTGCCCTTCACATAACGAAGAATTGTCTTCACTGCTTTCCAATGAATCTCTCCAGGAGTAGCCATGAATTGACTTACAACGCTTACAACATAACTTATGTTAGGACGAGTAGTTGTGAGATAAATCAGCAAACCAACTAATTGACGAAATAAAGTGGCATCAACTAGTGCACTCTCATCCTGGTTAGATAGTTTCTTACCAACCTCCACAAGTGTGGATACTGGCTTGCTATCGCACATTTTGAAACGCTTCAAAATCTCATTCATGTACTTTGTTTGTGTTAGTGCGGTTTTACTGCAACCTTGCCATACTTCCACTCCCAAACAGTAGTGCAGCAAGCCAAGATCAATCATATCAAAACTAGAAGATAAATCCTTCTTGATTGCACCAATCAAATCATCATCATTTCCTGTGATTATGAGGTCGTCTACATACAGCACAATCAGTGTGATACTAGAGTCACGAGCAAAGTAGTAAAGATTGAAATCTGAAGAAGTGCGTGTCAAACGTCTAGATAGGAGATGCTCATCAAAGTGGCTATACCAAGCACATGGTGCTTGCTTCAATCCATATATGGCTTTCTTTAGCTTGCATACTTTGTCTTCCATGCCATGTACCACAAAGCCACTAGGTTGCTCCATGTACACTTCTTCTTCAAGCTTACCATTTAGAAATGCAGACTTCACGTCCATTTGGTGTAGATTCCATCCAAATAGCGCCGCCAAAGCAATCACCATCCGAAGTGTGTTCCACTTAGCCACAAGAGCAAAGGTCTCTTTGTAGTCAATGCCCTTTCTTTGCGCATAACCCTTCACTACAAGCCTTGCTTTGTGTTTTGCAATAGTTCCATCGGCATTGTACTTTGTCCTGTATACCCACTTGTTGCCAATGGGTCTTTTGCCCTTTGGAAGATCCACTATCTCCCAAGTGTCATGGTGTTTGATGGAATCAATATCCTCCTGCATTGCTGTTTGCCATATCTCCTGATTTTTGGCCTCCTCAAAGCCAGAGGGTTCAGTAGATGAAATAATATCACTCATAATGCAAGATTTACCTGAAACCTGCCTTGACCAAGAACTTAGAGCCATCAAAATTCTCCAAAAAGTCCTTGCATCTCAATACTTGATAAATCATGATCAATGTAAGCTAACAATCATAAGCTTTTTGAGCTATTTCAAGAAGCAAGCTACCTATCATAAAACTTGACAAAAGTATTTTTGAATTACCAAAGTAAAGCAGTAATTACAGGTTATGTACTGGTTTTGGCTTAGTAGACACTAGCTCGTTGATCTAGGAGCCTAAAAAGAGTGAGAGAGGAAAAGAATCGTGAAAGAAATGTCTAAAGATTGTATTTTTAACTCTCTTTTAATCATTATTTCTAAAAAAGAACCAGTGACAACATTCATGGAACATGCCTCCATGATAGCATAGTAATATAATATAGCCATATATTACATTACAAAATATCGCAAGTGCACCAAAAAGATGAGTCTCTTTCCATAAAACTATTCGTTTTTCAAACTTTGAGTTATTGCTTCTATGCCAAGCTTCTTTCTAAAATATTCAAACTTCTCTTTGCTTAGTGATTTTGTGAACACATTGGCTATTTGCAATGTAGTACTATAATGAATCAGATCCACATCATTTGAACAAAGCTTTTCTTGTATGAAGTGGTACTTTACTTCGATATGCTTCATTCTTGCGTAAAACACAGGATTTCTAGCTAATTGCATTCTGCTTTGGCTATCACTAAAAATAATTGTACCTTTGACTTGTTTGATACCAATCTCACCAAGCAATTGACATAGCCATATTGCGTTGTTGAACACAGAGCTTTATATTTGGCTTATAGTGGTAGAAAGTGATACTACATTTTGATTTATAGTAGACCAGGAGAAACAACCATTACCAATAATAAAATTATAACCCAGTGTGATTTACCTCCTTTCATCAATACTACTAGCCCAGTCATCATCACCATAATCCTCTAGCTTAGGTAAACCATACTATCTTGTATAGACTAGACCAAGATTACGTGTACCTTTCGCATACCTCAAGATGCCGCTTGGTTGCTTTCCAATGATCTACCATCATTGGTGCTGCCATAAATTGACTAACCAAGCTGACAACATAACAAATATTTGGTCTAGTGGTGGTGAGATATATAGAAGACTTCCAACCAATTGACAAAATAAAGTAGCATCCATTGGACCGTTGTCATCAATGCATGTCAACTTCTTACTTATCTCACTGGGTGTGCTTAATGGTTTGCAATCAGACATATGAAATCTTTCCAAAACTTCATGCAGGTATCTAATTTGTGAAAGTATGATATAACCTACATCTTGCCATACTTCCACCCCTGGACAATAGTGGATAAGATCTAAATGGGCCATTTAAATTGCTTGCACAAGTAAGCTTTAATAGATTTCACAAGGTCTTCATCATTTCTCGTGATAATGATATCATCAACATAAAGCACGACCGAAGCAATATTATCCCCACTAGTAAGAACACATAAGTTAGGATCATAATTTGTTCTTACAAAATTGTTGGAGAGAAAGTAACTATCGATGCATCCATACCACACATGTGGTGCTTGCTTTAAACCATAAAGCACTTTCTGCAGCTTGCATTTATGGGCTTAAGCATATAAGGTGATGCCACATGGAAGAGATCACATGTCAATGATTGTAACCTGACTCATAATACATGGAGTTCAGATTTGTGTTAGTCTCTCTTATATCCTAAGAGTAGAGCTACAGTTGAGATGGATGATCGTAGTAAAAATTGAGCTCACCACCCTTGCTACTACATACGTTAGTGGCAGCCAACTATCGCTAACAAAAAGTAGGGTCGAGGTGTGTGTCCCCACTATTGTGGGTTGTCACCACCCCTCCTCTATTTCTCATAGCATCAATGAAGATGCCCTAACATATACATAACAAGTGAAATATGAAATTTCTTGTATTCCTATAGAATCTAGCTCTATAAATAATTGCCAAATACCTAAATTTACACACGAAGTTTGAAATATATAACTAACTTTGCTAAATTTGAGGTTCAGCTTTTGAGATTTCAAAACCGTTGCAAATTGGATGTGGAACGTTGTACAATGTAATGGATTTAAAACTAATGCCTTTCAAAGAAGCCCGGAGCAGCCAAGGGAATTTTTCAATGAAAGGTGACAAGCTGATTTTGATTTGTTGTCCGTGGAGAACAATTCAGCAGCCAAGGGAATTTTTCAATGAAATGTGAGAAGCTGATTTTGATTTGTTGTCCGTGGAGAACAATTCAGCAGCCAAGGGAATTTTTCAATGAAATGTGAGAAGCTGATTTTAATTTGTTGTCTGTGAAGAATAGTTCAGCAGCCAGGAGCTCATTGCTCAACCCTCCCCAGCTAAACCCTCTTGTATTACCATAACATTCGTTATATTATTATTTTACGTCATAACAATTGTTGCATTAATTTACTGTTGTATTGGAATAGGGACAAGACTAAAATCCATTTCCTTGCTTGCTTTCATGTGAATAAAACGATCTGCAGCATAAGGATTTGTTCTCGTTCTGGGGAAGGAGGAGTGCGAGAGCAAGAGGGGGAACAATGCGATGGATTTTACAGATTGGAGTGCTTTACCAGAAGAGTTGCTGCAATCCGTGCTAGCTTGCCTGCCCCTCGCTTGCGCTGCCAGATTGCGGTGTGTGTGCAAGAAATGGAGCTCCATTTTGGGATCGCGAGAGCTGGAAAGTGTGAGGACTTTGGTAGCCCCTGCTCGAAAGCCGTGGTTTGTGTTTCTGGCCAGCGGCCGAGGTTATTGGCAGAAGGACTGGTGGTGCGCTGCATACGATCCCAGTGATCGGAAATGGCGTAGGCTGGCTTTGAAACTGGATAGCAGGAATGATTTCAGCCTGTTCCTGACATCCGTTGGGAGTACGCTCTGTGTGGCTACGCATCTTAAATCCAAAAACTGTTCCGAGCTCTGGATGTGCAATCCCTTCACAGGAACAAAGATGTCTATTCCTTCCCCACCCAGTCGCTTCTGCTTAGGTCCGCCAGATCTTTTTCAAACACCTAGCGCAGGTAATTTGCCTGAGTTTTTCCAAGCCATGATTATCAATCACGTGACTGGTAACTTCAAACTGGTGGTTCAAGGTTATTATAAGACAATTGAAGAGTATAATTCAGTGACAAAATCTTGGACTATTATAAGAACGAATCCACCATCTCACATTCAATTTAGTGTCGCACATCCCATCTGCGGTGAAATTCTATATTGTCTGGCAAAAAATCCGACCAGAGTTGTGGCTTACGATGTTAACTACCATCGCTGGAATGATTCTGTGGTTCTGGTGGATGCTTCTGTTCACAGACCTCATCTGGTTAAATATCAAGACGAGTTGCTGCTTGTGGGAGCAGTCAAAAGAACAGAGGGGATGGAAATTGGTACAATTTCAAGGACCTGCGTCTGGAAGCTAAATCTGCTAGAAAGGAAATGGGAAGAAATGGTAGCCATGCCTGTTGCAATACAAGAAAAATTTCTAGAGAGACATGACTGCAGTTCGCTCTACTTCGTTGGACAAGGAGACGTTCTTTACTTCACAAGCATGCCAAAATCCTCCATGAAAACAGTAACTGAACCACTGGTATACGACTTTACCTGCAGAACATGGTATTGGACTCCAAAATGCTCTTTCACCGTAAGGCAATTATTTATGCGCAGACTTGTTGCTCCCGTCTGGCGATCATACTACAATATGCCAAACATTTTTGCATCTGAAGCATCTCTGGTGGATGTTTTCCTTCCACAGTAATATGAGTATATACTGTACATCATTGTCACATAATCAAAGTGCCGTTTATGTCAACGATTTGCTCGGGTGAATCTTGGATAACAATATACGTTTTACTAATTTTGGTGAGAAGAGTCTAGGTATCCTGTCACTTTGTTAAAAGTTCACCTCACATGAATCCATAATGCAGATAGCAGATTATACTTTGATAAGTTGATACATCTAAGCTAGAGCAAGAAATCTGCTTTTCGAACGTGATGTTCTATATTTGGGGGTATCATCTCATTACGTATGTGTTCTAATTGTAGTCTTCCTCGTTGTATCTTCTTCTTCTTGTCCTGTTTAAAAATTAAAACTTCAATGAAGGTGGTTTTGGGTTAGAAATGCAACCCTCTCTTGGCGATTTAACATTAGTCTGATTTTTGTATGCAAGCCCCAAATACAATAAAGAAAATGCTTATGCTTACAGAAGCAACTATTTTCAATATCTAAGATCTCTTGTAGTCCTTTCTCATTTTTGCTCGAATGGAAGCTACCTGAAATCTTTGGCTGACAACGGGTGAAAACAAGATATTGTTGGTGCAATTTCCCAGAGTTCCACGTCGATTGAGAAAGATACCATCAACAGTTGCACAATGTACATACCAAGTTCTTCTCAAAAAGGATCGATAATTACAAACACAAAACAAGCCATCGATTCAAGTGTGGGACGTTCTAGTAAGGCCATCCAATAAGAGCCAGAATTTTATGGAGGCTGACTCTATTCAGAGTATTTGTTGGGGAACTCACAATAACAAAATCTACACATTCATGAAAAGCCAAATTAAGTTCATTGAACACATCCATCACATTGCGTTGGTTAAGGTCTTCTATAGTCTTCCATTCCTCGAAGGAATAAAACTCTCATACTCCAATATCCACCAAAACATAGACCATTATGATAGTAATGGCCCCCCTTCATACATAGTAGTATGACCAATGCATGAATAAGGTGCTAAAAAAGAATGATGACATACATTTTCTGCTTAGCTCTTATCCTCACTTATATCTTCACCTTGCCACTTCATACGAATCTAGTTCTTGATTAAAGACTTGCAAAAGCATATCGATCTTAGCTCCTCCTCCACTTCGAGCTTTACATTTTCACTCATGATCAATAGACCACTTATTGAGCATGTTCACAATTTGTTTATTGTATTCCTTGACAAATCCAGTATGACATAGATCATAGCATTAGTAAATCTACTAATCAACCACAAGGGAGAAGTAGATGTAACCACAACTTCTCATATAATTTGTTCCCATGTGGTTATTTCTTGGCTAGATACATTAACAAATTTGAAAACCAAGCTCCTCCACCATGTATGAACATAGATTCCCAAATGCAACAAGACAAATTGAGTATGCCCTTTTTGGGATATAGCTTAAATTTTTTCTCAAGATATACATATTTCCAGGAAGTCAACCTGTCTCTAGACAACCTTATAGGTTCTCTCAAAAAGAGGAGACAGAAATTTCAAATCAAATAGAAAACTATCTGAGGATGGGACATATACAACCTAGTAAATCACCATGGGGCACTCTTGTTCTTCTTAAAGCGAAGAAAGATGGAGGTTTTCGGATGTGTGTGGATTACAAGGGGCTTAATAAAGTGACTATAGAGAATAAATATCCATTACCCAAGATGGATGACCTTGTAGATCGCTTGGGTGGAGCACGGTATTTCACCAAGATAGATCTCAGGACAGGGTACCATCAAATAAGAATTAAGTCGAAAAATGTCCAAAAAGACAGGATTTTGTTCTAGATCTGGTCATTATGAATTTCTAGTGTTGCCATTTGGATTAACGAATGCTCCAGCAACGTTCCAACAAATGATGAACGATTTATTTTGTCCATATTTGGGGAAGTTTGTGGTTGTATTCTTAGACAACATTCTCATTTACAGTAAATCCTTGGTGGAACACGTAGAACACTTAAAAATCGTCTTGATGAAACTCTGTCAGGAGTTACTCTACGCTAAAGAGTCCAAGTGTGAATTCTTTAAGCAAGAGTTGCTTTATCTCGGTCATAAGATCACAGTAAATGGGATCAAGATTGACGAGGATAAAATCAAGATTATGATTGAGTGGCCAATTCCGGGAACTGTGAGGCAGGTAAAGTCTTTTTTAGGTTTTACACTTTTTTCAAGAGATTTATTGAGGATTATGCTAAGTTAGCAGCACCGCTTAATAATATGACAAAAGGAATTGTTAATAAAAAGAAAAAGAGAAATCAACCTAGTCCGCTTGTGTTTGGAACAAGGAATTGAATCACTGTTTTGAGAAACTTAAAATAATGATTGTTTCCAGCTCCCGTGTTACAAATTGCAAATCCAGATGTATCTTACGTCGTGAGAACGGACGCAAGTGATGTTGCAGTTGAGCAGTTCTATTACAAATGGATAGGCCACTTCTACTTGGTTGGGTTGGTTTCTCCACAATGTGTTATCCGTTGTGTTAAGGATTTGTAAGCAGGATCTAAGGAGCTTCCTTATACAGAGATAGAACAATTTCTCAATTGTTTATATCTGGTTCTGAGTACCTTTTAAGGTTCCAAAGGAACAGTAAGCGATAAGTCCTCCAAATGGGTAAAATCTTCCTTTGAACCAACTACATCACCTTCATGTAAACATTGTTTTAATTGGCTTACATGAAACATTGGGTGAGCTATAGTCTTGTTCTGAAGATCTAGTTTTGTAAGCTAAAGAACCAATTTTTCTATATAATCTGAAACGGTCCACAATATCTTTTAGACAATGTTATAATGCTTTTCCGTACGCATAGTCTTAGAATCTTTAGGTTATTCTAAGATATAT